>JAKSZP010004056.1:0-193221 GCA_022478985.1 Massospora cicadina | reverse complement strand
CGCCCATTGCACTTCTCTGTCCATGACTTTGGGTTCTGTGACCACTTCTCAGCCGTACAGGACTTTCTCTACCCATGATCTTGGGGGTGGGCTGGTGGTGGTGACAGCAGGTCCGCATCAATCTTACTAATAACTCCTTATTGTTCTCGAACCTCAAGTTGAGTGGAGAGTTTCCCTTATTGAAAACCCTCCCCCTTGACACATCCCTCGGCTCTATTTCTCCCCTGGACCCCACTCCCATTGACCTCCCTTCGGACTTCCCACCCTTCCTAACCCCCTATAATTCCATATTTGACATGTCACTGGCTTCCAAGCTCCCCCTACACTCCGAATATGACCTAACGTTTCAGCCGACAGTTGACCTAGTCAAGATCAACTGCCCCCTCTACCCCTACACAGAGGAAGAGGACAAGGCTTTGGGGACTTGGCTAGACGAGATGCTAGAGAAGGGCTGGCTTATCAAGAAATCTTCACCGGTCGCCTCCCCCATAGTTTTCACTTGGAAAGCAGATGGCACCCTGCGCCCTTGCGTCAACTATGGCCACCTCAACAACATCACCATCCCTGACCCCTACCCGCTGCCCTTAGAGCAAACCATCGCTCAGGCCATCACCAAATCCTGGGTCTTCTCAAAATTGGATCTGGTAAACGCCTTTAACCAGGTGAGGGTGGTGAGAGGACAAGAGTGGCTCACAGCTATCCGCACCCACTGGGGTCTTTTTCAATTCAGAGTGATGCCCTTTGGACTGAAGAACGCTCCAGCCACCTTCCAATGCCTCATCAATGATGTGCTTGGGGACTTGCGCTTCTCATGCGCTGTAGCCTACATTGATGATATTCTGATCCACTCCCCTACCCAGGCAACATGCCAAGGATCTTGAAGCAGTGGTGGCAGCCCTCCACAAAGCAGGGCTCTTCGTGAAACCCTCAAAGTGTGAATTTTTCTGGGATGAAGTGACCTTCTTAGGTAACCTCATCCTGAAGGACGGATATGCTGTTCCACCCTCTAAGCTTGAGGCGATCCAGTCATGGCCTATCCCTACTACATAGAAAAAACTCCAAAGTTTTCTCAGCACCATTACCTTCCTAAAAATTCTCCCCAGCCCTCGCCCAACTGGCGGCACCCCTTCACCCCCTCACTGGGGAAAACGCCCCCTTCAAGTGGTCCCCAGAATGCCAGAAGGCCTTTGAGTCTATCAAGGAAGTTTTCCTCACCACCCCAGTCCTGCAGCATACCGACACCTCCCACCCCTTCATTGTAACCTGCAATGCCTCATCAGTGGCAGTGGGCGCCGTGCTGCTATAGGAGCATGAGGGGGTTGAGCACCCAGTGGCCTACTACTCCCGCAAATTCACTTCCACAGAACAAGCATGGCCAATATATGACAAGGACTAGCGGCAGTGGCGTGGTCACTCACCCACTGGCAATACCTCCTGCAAGGCGCCCAGCACAAAATCACCGTTTGGACGGACCATAAGGCATTACTATACTACCACAAACCCCAGAAGCTGGGGCACCGCCAAACTTGCACATACCAGGACCTCTGTGGGTTTCATTTTAAATAAGAATTCATAAAAGGCCCCCTGAATGTGTTGCCAGACATGCTCAGCCAGAACCCATCGCTATCACCCAATGGTAAAGAGGACCTGCTAGAGCTTGCTACTGTAGTGCCCCCCTCCCAAATCCTCTCCTTGGCTCCTCCAATGGTAGCTTTTGCTGACCTTGCCCCTGACGCCCCACTTGTAAGTCTTGGGGAGCGTCCTTTGGCTCTTGATCGAGCTATCTTTCCATTCCCAAATAAGAAAACACCAAAAAGTATGGTGGTACCTCTCATCATCCAGGGCGATCTTGCCCACGTAGTTGACGAGTGATGGGTGACAGCCCATCCGCTTTGGATACCATCCCCAATTCCCTCACTCACCTTGGCGGAACTGTTGCATGGAATTGGTGAAATCTGTGCTGAGATCATCAAACTGAAATCAGTCATACCTAATTCAGGTGGCAATCGGGCTGATGGTAAAAATTTGAATGGCTGTAAAAGTATGAAGAATGAGATATCGGCCAGATCGCCTAACAGTTCCAATTTGACCCCTAAATCAGTAAAACAAATATTGGGTGCCATCGATGAGAGTTTGAAGACCTCTGATAGTAATTCAGGCGTTGCGCCCGATGGGATATTATTGACTGAACAAATGGATAAATGACTGAGCACAGGCGGGTTGGCCATTCTGAACCCGTTCCCAACCAAATGGCCCCATCCCTATATGGGATGGCCTTGGGGATTCCCGTCACTTGTCAGGGCAAACGTCATCATGCTAACCATTGGAAACGTAATCAACCCCTGGTCCAGACGTTTGAGGTCGAACTGACTGAGACTTGGCCCGCAGCTGAATTTTGTGATGTTGGTTCCCAAAGAATAAACCCTCCCACTATCAACCAATTCGCCGGTTAGGCCAAATTTGTGGATCCTGACCACGCCTTATCACTACCCAATCGACCACTATTTAATCAGTTGCAAGGCACTAGGAAGATTGTTGGTCAATTTTCTAACTTTAATTCCCAAATAAAAATTTTATTAAAACCCCAAATTTTTATCTCCTTCTTTTTGACCACATTCCAATGGCATTTTCCTGGTGGTCTGCCGCTCTGCACTCTGGGTGGGCCTTACCAATTCTCTTGGTTACCATGGTTCCCTCCATTGCCAATTGGTCTCAACAAGTCCGAAATTTTTGGCTCTACAACCCTGTTCTCATGACCTTCCAGCAGCAATATACAGGGATTTTATGGCCCTATGTCCACCAACTACAAGAGAAAATTCGCCTCTCTACCACCCCCAACGAAATGGTTTTTAATAACCAAGAATCTCGCAGAAACTATCCCAGTAGTTTCCACCCCTGTTACCAGAACCCCTGGGTCTGAATTTTATTCAGTATGGTTTGCCGTCAGGACACTCCTAACCCTGACATTCCGCCACCATTTTGTGGTATCCTATTTCCCAGCTCCATATCAAGTCATACAATTGGCAATGCCTCTGGCATTCTGGCTTGCTTTCTGGATGCTCACGCATCCCAACTGGCAGGCTGATCTAAACTTCTTCTGCCATATTCATGACACAATTGACCAACCATTATTTCCAGCCATTTCCGCCTTGGTTTTCAAATTGGGCTCTGCAGTGGTTACCCTCTACCAGATGAACGTGCAATCAGTTTTGTGTTGTTTGTTGTTTGTTTGGTCACTTTCTGACTTCAGGAGAAGCATCTGCTCTATTTTGGGAAAATTTCTTCAAGCCACCCAAGAAGTGCAAACTGCATCTTCTCATACTTCCTCTGACCCAGAAAAAGGATCAAGTATCCCCTCTCAAGAGATCGCCAATCAGGTTCTCGATGCTCTCGCCAAAGTACAAATGAGGACGTCAATTGCACTCAGTAAATGCTTCGGCAATATCTCATGCCCAACAAGTCTCGCGTTGTTGGACGCCGTAGATGGAGATGCTTACTGTTGGGTGATAAGTCTTTTACGTTCTTCGTCACAAGAAGAAGATCCCATTCCCCTGCTAGCTGCTGTATCAGCTGCCCTAAAACCCCATGTGTACCAATCAAATCACTTACTCAGACTACTCCTAAACATGGACAAAGCCCCTAGTTTGACTTCTCTGATTTCCACCTTTTGTGAGCTGGCTTCTGCATCAAACCTATCTACCGACATGCTTCAGGCAGTCCTCAGAGCGAGTTTGAACTCGGTTTCTGCTCACCACGTGGCCTGGTCTACCATTCAGGAATCAGTGGATCAGATATGTGCCACTGCAACTACTATCAAAGCGTTACCTCGCCACGTTTCCCCATATCAGAAGGGAAACTTTATGCTAGGATTTCCTAACAAAGACGAAGACAATGCGCCTGACGCTAGAGTAGTTGTTGAAGTGGATCCCAACCCCTTCATAACCCCCAAGTTTGAATTGCCACTTCTGGAGTCAACTATGAATGACTCTGTTCAAGCCCAGATGGAAGAAAAGATTTCTCCCGCACTTGTACTCCCAATTTTCGCCCCAGCTAAAAACTTTGACCCTGAGTTTGACATACCCGCTATCTCTTCAGTCATTCTTGAGTCGGCTGAATCTCCAAATAAACAGAATTCTGCTTATTTCAGGTCCCTATGAGAATCAGTGTTGGTCCTCATCATGTATCCTTCGAAGCTCTGATGGATACTGGAGTGGCGGGGAACTTCATGAGCGTCGAGTTGGCACAACAATTAAAATTGGAAATGGATGTGGGCGCCTCAGTAATGGTGGCCTCATCTGCTTACCAGTCTTCATATGTCGTTTGCCGGCTGTTACACTTCTCAATCCACCAATATAACTTCTGCGATCAGTTTTTGGCCATGCCAAACCTGGTATTCCCGGTGATCTTGGGTGTGGGATGGTGGCGTCAACAACATGTGAAGATTCACTTGGAGTCTAATACATTGTCATTTACCAATAATATTCAGAGGGAGAGTTCCCTTTAATTGACACCCTCAAAAAAATGCAAGGAACCAGCTCTATCACTACCTTAGTTACCTCCGCGGGCATCCCCGCCAATTTCCCTGAAAGCTTAATGCAATACTGGGAAATCTTTGATATAGAAAAAGCAGACCGTTTGCCAAAACATTCCAGGTACAATTGTGGATTTTAAACAACTGTGGAATTGGTGAACATCAACTGCCCGCTGTATCCTCATACAGCAGAGGAAGAGGCCGCACTCAATACCTGATGGGATGATATGTTAAAAAAAGGCTGGTTGTTCAAAAAAACCTCTTTCGTCACCTCCCCTATTGTATTTGCAAGAAAATTGGATAGATCACTCTATCCTTGCGAAGATTATGGTCACCTGAACAAAATATCAGTTCCAGATCCCTACCCATTGCCCTTAGAACAGACAATCAGTCAGGCGATTGCCAGATCCCATGTTTTTTTTTTGAAATTGGATCTGGTGAACGCTTTCAATCAGATTTGAGTGATGGAAGGACAAGAATGGCTGACCGCAATCCAAATGAGGCGAGGCTCTTTTCAATCTCGTGTAATGCCCTTTGGGCTGAAAAAAAAATGCTCCCGCTATATTTTAATTAATGGTCAACAATGCATTAGGGGTTCTCCAGTTCTCCTGCGCTATTGCTTATATTGATGATATCCTAGTCCATTCCCCAACTCCTGAACAACAAGCTATTGACATAGAAGCAGTGGTGGCTGCTTTGCATAAAGCAGGTTTGATACTCAAAGCTTCCAAGTGCGAGTTTTACAAGTATGTTATATTTCTCAGAAACTTGGTACTTAAAGAAGGTGTCTCCATCCCCCCAACAAATTAGATGCAATCTGAGAATTGCCAACCCCAACTACACAGAAGCAGCTTCGAAGTTTCTTGGGTACTATCATTTTCTTAAAGAAATTTTCCCCTGCACTTTCCCAGTTGGTTGCCCCGCTCCATCCCCTCACAGGGAAAAATGTACCGTTTTGTTGGACCCCCAAATGCCAACAGGCGTTCTAATTGATTAAGGAAGTATTCATATCTCCTCCCATTTTGAAACACGGAGATCCCACCAAACCGTATATTGTCACATGCAATGCTTTGTTGGTAGCTGTGGGCGCGGTCCTGCTTCAGGACCACGATGGTCTCGAACATCCGGTCACTTATTTCTCCCAAAAATTCACCACTATGGGGCTGTCCTGGGCCATTTATGACAAGGAACTGGCTGCTGTTGCATGGGCATTAACTCATTGGTGGTACCTGTTGCAGGGTGCTCGTCATGAGTTAACAGTTCACACAGATCACCAAGCTCCCTTGTATTTTTGCAAACCCCAAAAATTGGCACACTGGCAAGCCTGAACCTATTGGGACCTGTGCAGTTTCAACTTCAAATATGTATGAATCAAAGGTGCACTAAATGTCCTTCCCAATTTCCTAAGCCGTAGTCCCGCTCACTGTCCCCTGGAACCTGAGGAAGAGGATCTCGTTACCATGATTCCTGCCACTCAAATTCTGTCATTCACTCCCTCCATTGTTTCCTCCACCATGTTGTTGCCCAACGATCCATTATTGGCCCAGGTGCTAGCCAGTCAAATGGCTTGCCCTGAGGGCGTGGAGTTGATTGAACACTTGACTCACTTGAGTCCCAAACACTCCCTATATTCTTTAGAAGAAGGTCTCATTTACTTTCGTTCTCATGTTTGGGTTCCCCCTCCTTCCGCCTGAACGTATTCCACACACACCATGATCCCCCGCGGTCAGACACCTCAGTAACAAGAAATGCATCAACTTGATCAAGCGAACCTTTAATTGGGCAGGACTGACCAAAGAGATTCCAGCTTGGATTGCCGATTGTGTTATTTGTGCTAGGGCCAAGTCAGACCATTCCAAAAAAATGGCCTTCTGCACCCTTTACAACAGGCGGAAGGTCCATGGACCTCGGTGTACGTAGATTTCATTGTCAACCTCCCCTGCTCTAATGGTTTCACAGCGGTAATGGTAGTGGTAGATTGCTTTACCAAATTTTCCCTATTAGCCCTTGTACTTCTGCGATTACATCGGAAGAAATGGTGCATCTATTCATTTGACATGTGTTTTCAATGTTTGGTCTTCCCCCAGGAAATTGTTAGAGACAGGGGTACATAGTTTACCACCCAGTTTTGTAGTGAACTCTTGTCGATCCTTAAGATAACCCCCTGTCAATCCACGGCATATCACCCCCAGTCTGATGGCCAGACCAAGCAGGTTAACCAAGTTCTCGAACAGTACTTGTGTTGTTATGCTATAGCAGCGCAGGATACCTGGGCCGATGACCTGCCTCTTGCCCAATTTGCATACAATAATGGGACTCACGCTTCCACAGGTTTTTCACCATATGAAGCAACATTGAGTTATAACCCATTGTTCTCAGTTGGAGCATGTTTGCGACCAGAAGTGCAAGCTGCCACGGATCATGCTGCCCATATTTGATTGACCCAAGCTTTAGTGCAGGAACACCTCACTAAAGCCATCAACAACTATAAGCAGTTCGTGGATTGCAAGTGCCTTCCAGGTCATGACTTTATGGTGGGTTCTTACATCATGCTTGATACTCGCCATTTGCAAATCCAAACCCCTTCCCACAAATTCGCCAGCAAGCGTTCAGGTCCCCACTTAGTGGAGGAGGTATTGGGTAACGGGGCATTCCGGTTGAAGCTTACCACACATTAGAAGCAACACCCAGTTTTCTATGTATCCCAGCTGTCACCCTTTAAGGGTGTACTTCCCACAGACCCAGAACCAATCGTCATCAATAACGAGGAGGAAGCCAAAGTGGAGGCCATCCTGGCATCTCAGAAGTCACGATGATCAGTTCAATATCTTGTGGCCTGGAAAGGATATCCATCTTATGAAAACAGTTGGGTCAAGGCACATGATTGCGCAAATTGTATGGACCTGGTTGACGTTTTCCACACATCCCACCCAAGGCTCCCCACCCGCTTCAGAAGGCTGCGACGATTATGGCTATCAAGTTACCCAAAGTGCATAAGAATGTGACTCTGGTGCAGTTTCCCAGTGAGGGGCCATCCCTTTGGGAAAAGGAAAGGGTAATGTAAGTCTTGGGGAGTGTCCTTTGGCTCTCAATCGAGCTATCTTTCCATTCCCAAATAAGAAAACACCAAAGAGGATGGCGGTACCCCTCATCACCCAGGGTGACCTCCTCACCCACATAGTTGACAAGCGATGGGTGATAGCCTGTCCACTTCAGATCCTACCCCCAATTCACTCACTCACCTCAGCAGAACTGTTGCAGGAATCAGTGAAATCTGTGCTGAGATTATCAAACTGAAATTGGTCAGATCTAATTTGGGTGCAATTGGGCTGATGGCCAAAATTCGATCGGCTGTAAAAGTATGAAGAATGAAATATTGGCTGGATCACCCAACGGTTCCAATTTGATCCCAAAATCAGTAGAACAAATATTGGGTAACATCGACGAGAGTTTGAAGCCCTCTGATAGTAATTCGGGTGTTGCACCCAATGAGCTACTATTGACTGAACAAATGGTTAAATGACCAAGCGGGGGCAGGTTGGCTGTCCCAAACCCGTTCCCAACCAAATGGTCCCATCCCTATATGGGATGGCCTTGGGGGATTCCTGTCACTCGTTGGGCCAAATGCCATCATGCTAACAATCAGAAACGTAATCAACCCCTGGTTCAGATGTTTGAGGTCAAACTGACAGAGTATCAGCCCGCTGCCAAATTTTGCAATGTCAGTTCCCAAAGAATAGACCCCCCACTACCATCCAATTTGCTGGTTAGGCCGAATTTGTGGATCCTGCCCACATCATTGTCACTACCCAAAAGACCACTATCTAATCAGTTGCAAGGCACTGAGAAGATTGTTGGTCAATTTTCTAACTTTATTTCCCAAATATAAATTTTAGTAAAACCCCAAATTTTTATCTCCTTCTTTTTGACCACATTCTATATGGCATTTTCCTGGTGGTCTGCTGCTCCGCACTCTGGGTGGGCCTTACCAATTCTCTTGGTTACCATGGTTCCCCCCATTACCAATTGGATTCAACAAGTCCAAAATTTTTGGCTCTACAACCCTGTTCTCATGACCTTCCAGCAGCAATATACAGGGATCTTATGATTCTATGTCCGCCAACTACAAGAGAAATTCGCATCTCTACCACCCCCGACGAAATGGTTTTAATAACCAAGAATCTCGCAGAAACTATCCCAGTAGTTTCCACCCCTGTTACTAGAACCCCTGGGTCTGAAGTCTATTCAGTATGGTTTGCCATCTGGATAATCCTAACCCTGACATTCCAACACCATTTTGTGGTATCCTATTTCCTGGCTCAATATCAAGTCATACAGTCAGTAATGCTTCTGTCATTCTGGCTTGCTTTCTGGATGCTCACGCATCCCAACTGGCAGGCCAGTCTAAACTTCTTCTGCCGTTTCCATGACACCACTCCTCCCTCACATCCTCACTGCCCAGACCAGTTGCCCTGAAGGGTTAGAGCTTTACACTGACCTATAGTCCTCGAGTCAGAAGAGAGCCTCATACACCCTGTGGGAGGGAACCATCTGGTTCTGAAATTGGGTTTGGGTCCCCACATCTCTACACAACTGTGTTATCAAAGAACACAAGTCCCCCAGACCATTGGGCACCCCAGCATCAAGAAGTGCGCTGATCTCATAAAGAGAACTTAAAATTGGCCAGAGTCCTCAAGGACATTCCCGCCTGGATCTCCCGCTGTGTCACCTGTACCAGAGCAAAATTGGACTGATATGGAAAAAAGGGGTTGCTAAACCCCCTGCAGCAGGCAGAAGGCCCGTAGACCTCAGTCTCAGTAGATTTCATCGTGGAGCTCCCCCTCTAATGGCTCACATGCTATCATTGTAGTTGTTGATTGTTTTACCAAGTTTGCCCTCTTCATCCCCTGCCTCTCCTCTAATACTGTGGTGGAGACCGCAAATTTATTTGTCAACCATGTCTTTGCCATGTTTGGTCTCCCCAAAAAGAGATAGTGAGTGACAGGGGACCCCAGTTCACCGCCCAGTTCTGGGAAGAGTTGCTAACCCTCCTCAGCATCAATTCCTGCAGATCCACAGCCTACCACCCCCAGTTCGATGGGCAGACTGAGCGGGTGAATCAGGTACTGGAGCAGTATCTGCGCTGTTATGCGACAGCCTCACAGGACACTTGGGCCAAGGACCTACCCCTCACACAGTTTTGTGTACAAAAATTCGCTCCACTCCTCAACCAACCTCTCCCCCTTTGAGGCCACCCCGGGTTACAACCCCTCCTTCCAAGTTGGCCCGCAGCTCTCCTCAACAATCCCTGCAGCCGAAGACCATGTGTGTGCACTCTGTGAGACACACAACCTGGTTTGTGAACATTTGACAAAGTCCATCGAGGATTAAAAAAGTTTGCCAACCAGAAGTGCCTACCCGGACATGAGATTGAAGTCAGCTCCCTTTTTCATGCTGGACACCCACAATCTTTCCTTAAAAGCCCCCACCCAGAAACTTGCAGCCAAATTCTCTGGCCCCTTCGAGGTGGAGAAGGACTTAGGCAATGGAGCCTATCGTTTGAAGCTTCCCGCTCACTGGAAGCAGCATAACGTCTTCCACACCTCCCTCCTGACCCCCTTCAAAGGGGAAAGGCCAACATCACCAGAGCCAATCCTCATTGGGGAATCCCAGGAAGTGGAGGTGGAGGCTATCCTGGCTTCCCAGAGGTCCCACAGATCCGTTCAATACATGGTTGCCTGGAAAGGCTACCCCTCATATGAGAACAGCTGGGTGAGTGCATGCGACTGCACAAATTGCAAGGACCTGATAGAAGAATTCCACAACTCCCACCTGGCAGCCCCCCATCCACCCCAGAAGATTGCAGCCATCCTGGCCATAAAGCTCCCAGAGAGGCACAAGAACTATGCCCTGGTCCATGCCCCAGGTGGGGGCCTCCTCCATGTCAAAAAAGGAAAGGGTAGTGTAAGTCTTGGGGACCAGCCCCTACAACTGGATAGGGAGCAGCATCCCTTTCAGACCAAAGAGGGGCCAAAGGCCCAAGTGGACCCCCTGTCGCAGTTGAGCAACCTGGCACACGTGGTTGATGAGCGCTGGGTAACTGCCCTTCCACCTAGAGATATCCAAATCTCTCCCCTCCCCCCTCCCCCAACCCTGATAAAATTAATAGAGGGGACCTGCCAGGAGATCATGAAGGCCAGGGGCCTTGGGAGGGCCCCTGGGACCCCCCACTTACCATGGAGAATTTGCCAAAATTTTGAAGAAAATGCCAGCGCAAGTATCAGAGCCCGACCTGCAGATTCTGGGCTAATGGAGCTGGTCCAGACTGGTTGGGTTTGAAAATCAGATCAGAACTCAATTCGGGTTTCAAACCAGGCCACCAGTGACTCGGACCAGTTGCCCCCACCCCTTGGAATGGATCCAAGAAGCTTGGATCACATAGACAACCAAATTGAGAGTTCAGACCAGGTTGTATATAACTGAGCACCAAGGCCACAGCCCCCAGGATGAATCTGGGAAATCTGAACCACTTGAGCTGCCCAATTTGAATGGTCAAGGCCTGGATTGGTACCATTGACCTGGTCTGGCCCCAAAAATTTGGGAAAATCAGCAAAAAGTTTTTTTGATTTTTGCCAAGATTTTGGAAACCATCCATCCACTCCCCCACCCGCCTGCCAACCAAACCCCATTGCCAATCCCCAAACACCCAATACTTAAGGCAACTGCTCTGTCGATGGGCAGTTGTTGGTTCATTCTCTATTCTCCTTTCACTTTGCACCAAAATAAAGTCGATTACCCCAAACGCCTTGTTGTGGACTCCACCTGTTGTTTTTCCTATTCAAAATTCCACCAATCGATCTGGCAAAGCGTGCCACCACCCAAATAATTATCCCGATGATTTCCAAATGGGTCATCTGGTTGCTCAACCCCGCCATGCTGCAGTGGATCATATCTGCAGTGAACCGCCTTGCTCTCAATGATGGAGTCAA
Organism: Massospora cicadina; assembly: GCA_022478985.1. Classification (NCBI taxonomy): domain Eukaryota; kingdom Fungi; phylum Entomophthoromycota; class Entomophthoromycetes; order Entomophthorales; family Entomophthoraceae; genus Massospora; species Massospora cicadina. The sequence continues at coordinate 181,701 of JAKSZP010004056.1, read as the reverse complement.
CTCTCCATCCATTTTCACATATCTGTTAAATGTGAACCCATCCATTCACTTTGCCGATGGGCTTTCTGAGAGCGCTTCCCTATCAGAGCAGCCTCAGGGCGCCCCCGCCCTGAGGCCCACAAGCTCAGGCCCCCACACCTGGCTCATCCGCCGTTGATCCCACCCACCTAAGGGCCCCAGAATACCCCAACCAAGGGGAACTCAGCCCCAACGCTCATCTTTGGCCTGTTTTCTCCTCCAACAGCACCCCTGTTCATGCGGTGGGTTTTGTGCCACCCCTCTCTGGTGCACAGACCCACCTACCCATAACTGAAGGCCAGCAACTGTGTACCCTGGAGGAGTTGTCATCCTCCCCACCTCTCCCACCATTGGGGGTTGCCCCCACAAGACTCGCAGTTGCCCCCATTGCAACCATCTGGGTTGCCTTGGGGGCCTTTGGTACATTTATAAACATTTACTTTCCTCATATCCCTACTAGATCCCTCCTTCTTCTAGTTGCATGGACCGCTGTACCCTTGGCATTCTGGGCTCTTCACTGGGTGCTCACACACCCTGACTGGGAGCCCAGTCTAATTCTTATCAGCTGTTTCCATGACAGACAACCAAGGTGATACACTCTCCAGAGCAGATAGGCTAAATCAGCATTTAGCCAAATTGGGAAGCCCCTTGCCTATTCTAAATTCTGCCACCCTTCCCATTTCTAGCTTTAATTTCTTTATATACTAAGCAGCAATATTTTAATAGAGTTCTCTTTTTGACCTTGAGATTGTCATTTAATAAGATTATGTAAAACCCAAATCTTCTCTTATTAATAAATTTCATGTCTTAATCCAAATGGTAATAAGGTTCCCTTATCTGTTGTAAAAGCTGCTTAGAGTTTCAAAATTTCCTATCACTGCTAAAGTTATTGGATTCTGTGCACAAAGCACCAGCAAATAATAAACCCGTCAGGATTCCAACACCATCTATAATAATTCATTTTAAATCTCAATGATTTTATTAGTCAATGCATGCTAGATTTATTGATTGATATATAAAATGATTCATTTAAATTCAGTTAATTTATTAGACAATCTATATTAAATTTACTGATTGTCATCTATAATAGTTTACCTTAAACCTAATTGATTTTATTGGTCAATCGATGCAAAAATGATAGCAATCTATAATGGTTTAAGCTCATCACGCTATGATCTCATATTTGCCTGGATTGTGAACATACCCTTCAGTCGTAGGACATATTCATGTCAAAAAGTATTAATATTGTAAATCTATCGAGTTAAGTGAATGGTTCAACATTTGATTTAATTTTTATGCTGAATCTATTTAATGGAGTGGGTCTGCAACAAGGAACAGTGGTATTCTAATATACTGCATGAGATTAGTTCAAATGCAGTACGGCATTGTACGCTAGCTATTAAAAAGATAAATTCGAACTGATGCAACGTGAAGTAATATCCAATCAGAAGCATTAGCATTAAAAATTTAAACCTAATAATGCTGTCTACTTAACCCTTTCAATGATTCGACGCATATATGCGTCCAAAAAATGGGGGTGATGTAAATCTAAAAACGCATTTATACGTCCAAAAACCGAGGGGTATGTAAATCTAAAAACGCATATATGCGTCCAGAAAATGAGGGGTATATAAATCTAAAAACGCATATATGTGTCCAATAAAAATGAGATTTATATAGATTTATATCAAAATTTATTGAATATTTGTGTTACGACAAGGAACAAAATGAGCTTAAAAGTGTGAACATCGGCTCAGAAATTCGTGCCAGATTTAAGGCCAAAAAACGGATGATTTTTTTGAAAATCAGTGAAAGGGTTAATTTAAAAGCGCTACTCGAGTTTGAGTCGAAATTTTTGTTGAACTAAACTTAATGCATTTAACCTGCAATCGAACCGCAAATTAAGCATACATCAAGTTATCATAGTGACAAACTGGGTTTTAATAGATCAACATTTAGAATTAGTTTATCTCTTGAGAAAATAATCCAAAATTGCATCTATAAGTGCTTAAATTGACTTAGGCCCTGATAAAATGGTGACACATCTTGTTTGGAACAAAAATTGGATGCAGCTACGTCACCTTAATGCCCTTAATGCATCACACCATTTAGGCGCAATAAATCATTTGGGTTGATAATTTGCATTAGAGGTTTGGATTTTCGTAGAAAATGTAAAGGTTATAGTTTAAACTAAGCAGCTCAAATATTTCTATTTACTATACTTACTAAATGGTTCATGCACTCCAATTGACTAATTAATATAATTTGTTTATTCGAGGTAAGCCGACTTGGGGACGGACATTACCGAAAATAAAGAAAACGGGCTGAAACGCTCAAGCGAACAAAACAGCACCGAAACCAAATAAAACCAAACCAGGCGGGCATCGGCGAACCGCTAGCCGACTATGGCAGGGGGATCATGGGGCGCTTCTTCGGCTACGTCATTATGAAGCAAGTTGCAGGGAAAGGCGGAAAGCAAGGGTGTGGGGCATCAGCAATATGAGGTTCGATGTCACCCAAGGAAGGTGCAGGGTATAATTGGTGTGCTGCGATAAGGGTACCAATATAGTCTGAAAAATCGTGCTCGGCTTGGATATAGGCTTCGTGGAGCTTGACCAAGATGGCAATATTCGTGGGTGTAATTTTAGTTTTAGGGTACGGACACCGCCACGACATTCAGAATTGATTCGAAGGGTTTTTTATGGAAATTGAGATCACATCTGCAGGGATAAGAGTTTCTGGAATATCAGGAGGAGCTAGACTCTGCAAGCATCGCAACAGGCTCAGTTGCAGCCCTGCGGAGAGGACGACTGTCGGGCGAGGCGGTCGCTTCAACAGCGAGATGATGCTCGGATCGGAACGGTGCGGCGTTCGTTTGCAGGGCATAAAAATGGGGTGAAATCGGGTTTCATAATCGGTGTTTAAAAACCAGTCTAGGTGAAGTCGGATGGTTCAATGGGATCCCCGATTCGGAAACATCAGCCAATAAGAACTAGGGATACTGGTTAAATTGAATCAGGGCATCGGCATAAGTGTGAGGTTGAATGGACGAATGGGAAGGTGCTTGAAAACGAATGTGATCCAAGCCTCTGCCTGGTTGGCTGGAGAATTAACTTGAGCTGCGGTTGGGTGAAGGTAGAGGGGAAGGGTATTTGTATAAATTTTACGTTTGAAATAAGGTATCGATATAACTTGGTGCCAAAAGGTTGACAGCTGTAATACAGGTATGCTGGCTAACATAGGGATCCCATTTGCGTTGTAATAAACACATTTTAATAGCTGAACTGTTGCCAGTTTCTACTCAGAATGTCAATCCATTCCATTCTTTTCATAACTCTGATTGCTCATTCTTGGGCTTCGCCCACGCCAGCTCATTCCAAAGCGGCAAATAGTTCGCCCGTTGCGGAACCTCTCACCATCTCATCTAAAAACATGGAAGAGCTTTTGTCTAGTTTTGGTACAAGCCTTGATGAGCTTGATCCTTCTCACAAGGTGGTTAAGAAGGACCTTGCGACACAGTTTCGCCCCTCCCGGAATCATTAAGGTGTTATAAGACGGTCGAAAAGGACCTTGGTCAAATGTTTCATGATCAATAAACCTTGATATGTTTACTTCCACCCCAACTATACCATAACTTTTTTGGCTTTAAGTTTTTCCACATTATTAAGTTAAATTGTTGCTTCTATCTACTTGGTTTGCATACCTGGTTTGTAAAATCATGATTTGGAAATGATTGCTAAATCATTTTGCCTTATTGCAGGATTACTTTATCTATTAATTGTTCACCCTTGGCCCAACTTTTTGTTTTCGAAGGGTTAAATACAAATATTATCTAATCTATAAGTGTAGGGCTAGCAGCTTAATTTATGGTTACACAACTCAAACAGCCCTGGATTCTACATGAAATTAGTTGAAATGGCTTTAACCCCTAATTGATATTATTAGGGTGCAATCTAGCTAATAGGGTTGATACAATCGGATCCAAGGAGGACTTCCTAGTGACTTCCTAGTGATTTTTAGAGGATTATATATATGCTATGCAGTTGAAGTTCCTTCAAATAAACTACACTAATTAAGCAGCACCTCGAATATCCTAGAAATTCAAGCTCAACTAAAATGAATATTTCTTGATAACAGTACACTCCAGCCCAATTTTCTAAATATCCAGATCCTAATAAAATCGTAATATATTATGCTATTAGAAAACCTGAATAAATGAAACCCCATTTATTTAGTGAGCCGAATAGAACTATTTATACTAGCTTTATTTAAAAAATTAAGCGGAGAATAACTATCAGGTGTAGGATTTTAGGATAAAATGATTTAGAGATGAAATGGGTAAATTGAAAACAAAATCAAAGTTTCGTAACACTTTTAAAAATAGTATCATAAATAATTGAATATATTAGTGGTTTTACCATGGCAGATGGTTTGGCCAGTGCATACCCAATTCATCAAGCCGATTTAATAAAAAATTAGCATCGATTGACCTAACAATCCTAATCCAGAGCCCATGATAGTTTTGAATGAAATAAGTGATTTAGTCTTTTTAGTCAAAGGTTTGATTTGATTTAAATTTTCATATATTTTTGTTAAAATTATATTTAAAACCAATTTGTATACTTGAATTTTCATATAAACAACAATATTACTCTATTCATCAGCTAGTGTGGAAGGCAGTCAATACATATGAGAATATATCTCTTTGCATAGCCATTCATCAGGCCACTAAGAATTATCAGATAGAATCTCAGTTGTAAAATTTTCTAATAACTATATTGATAATTATAAACTTATTGGGGATCTAGCAGCGCTTGTGAGTAGCATAGTGATAATATCACTGAATCATCATTATAAATCTGAAAACAAGGGTAACCCTAAAAAGCTATCGCATTCAAAAATTACTTGAATTACAAATTATTTTTGAATGATCCTTTAAAAATTATAGAAAGGTGTTAGTATTAGCAGATATTATTAGATATTAGTCATATATTGTAAGTCTTGAAGTTATGCTGAATTGACAGGTATAATTTGTCTCAGCTTTTCATTATCAAACCCCTTGACCTTATGATAATCTAAAAGATCAACACTTTACAGTAATAATGATTCAATAACATTTTATAGAATTCTATAATCCTGAACTGTCCAAATTCAATTGATTTATTGCTAGGTGATTAATATTTTTCTTAGATATTTCATTGAATTCCAAATTTCTTAAACTTATATCCAAGGTATAATAAATAGTCTGGTGATTCTCTATTTATAGTAATAATAATTATCCCCAGAGCTTATAAATGATGTTCTAATATAAGCATTTTTATTTATTCTTTTTATCTTAGATTCTGATAATTTATGGATCCTGGTTATTTGATCTAATGTTACTTTCAGCTGAATAATCTTGAACCCATCAGGAAAACTCACCTGGGATGTTTATTTGCCCAGTAAGGGGGATCCCAAGCACAGCACCAGGTTCTTTATTTTTGTCCTTTTTACTTAATTAAGTGCCCAACCCTTATCTATATCTTTAATAAACCTGACTCCAACTTTTACTCTCAATCTTCTTCCAAACCACATTATGCATCCCAGTGGTTAAGTTCCCCATTCCATTATGACAATATTCTTTTTCCTTATCACTTCTTAATGACAGTTGCTTCAGTAGATATTATTTTTTTTAGTTATGGTTAAGCTTATTTATTATGGTTAAGTTCCTCTTTCTTGATCTCTTCTTGAAGGCTTCCACTTCCATTGATTATATTAAGTCAGCTGCCGCTGGCCTCCTGCTACCTGCGCAATTTTCCCTCATATCTTTGGTTTATTTGGCTTTTTCAGTTACATGAGTCCTGATATAATATATTTTAATCCCATTTATGTGTTCAAGGTACTACACTGGTTATCTTAGGCCCTTAGACTTTAATTGCCACTGCTTGTTGTGAGAATTGATATTGATGATGATGTCACTGTAGACTATTTTCTATGCAAATACACGCTTGGTATATATAGCAGGCATATCTAAGAACCTTTTTAGTTAGCTATACTCAAAAATGGATATTAAGCATTTTTAAGTTGCTATACCTTTTCTCCAAATTTTGTTCTATTTTGAAAAAAACTAAACTCCAAATAGCGGGAATCTCTATGTTGACAGACAAGTCTTGTCATCATAGTATGTTCAGAAATTAATTTATTCATCAACCTTGCAAAATTAATATTTGACTAATTCCCAAAAATGACATTTGTCATTTACCAACATGTGAGCTGACAAAGATACTATCATAAAAGTAATTTTTGCCTAAATCTTTATTTAGAGCATTGTAGCAAGTTACTAAAACCTAAAAGTACTTGTTATCTATCCCTACTAAAAAGAAGAAGCAACTTACTAAGGTTTTCAAGAAATACTAGAGTGAAATAGTAAACAGATTATTAATTTCCCCTCGTGGGCTAATATAAGCGTTAGATGAAACATTTTTTAATTATAAAGCATTTAGCTTGTAGCCCACATCAATAGTTATTTTTACATGCTGCAATCAGCGCTTTGGCATTGCTTGCTGTTTACACAGGTAGATTCTCACTAAACTGCAGGTATTCTGCAAGAGAAGCAATCTGGAAAAGAAAACTATATACTAAACCTTTTGATATGGCTTCCTAGGCTGTTAGCTGAGGTGCCATATTAAGAATTTTTTATTTATAATAATCACTTTATTTGGCCCATTTGAAAATAAAGATGCATTGTGGCTCCCCCTTTTGGGTTGGGCACCACTAGTGCTAAAAAACCTATACTACTACAACAGAGTTTATATAATAAAAAAACAAAAATATATACTCTTTATTATGCCAGTAATTTTATGGCTCATAAGTAGTGGTGTCCTTTTAATGTGCTAGGCAGTTAACAGCACTTAATAGTATGAGAGATCCCTGCTAAATTATAAGTCCTTACTTATAAACTTAATAAAAACTGAGTTCCTAGTGGTGCCAGTTACCTGGTAGCTAAACATAATGGGAGTATTACTATTAGAATAGATATCCCATGAAATTAGTATCAAAGCCATTTTGGAAAAGATATCATGAATGGCTGAGGGAAATAAAACTAATTAACAATGGGTTTATGACGATGCTGGGCAAGTTGAAGAATAATAATAACTGAAGCATTTAAGTTACAATGCTGCAGGGCCAAAGTATATCATTAATAAATGGTTTGAGATTTAGCAGCGTCAGGGCGGCAAAAGAATAGATTTTAAATTAAAATACTTTATTGATGATTTAAACCAATATGAGTTACAGTAGTTTAACGCTACAACTCAATGTCAGCATGTAGGCAAGATAATCAAGGCATAACCTAATCAGCAGTTAAAGTATTAATTTAGTACATATAAAATTTGTTAGATGGTTGGATAGACCAATATTGCAACTTTGCATACCATATGAACAAACATCATAGAACAAAAATGGGTGTAGGGTCAAATAGTTTAATGGGAATTAATTTCCCTTTTACTAATGCACAAAGGATATTTCATAAGGTTTTAAGCGTATATCTAATATACTATATTACAATATTTGCACCTTTTAGTGGAAATATATTGGTAGCCATTCTGTCACAGAACTGGCAGATAAAATTAGGACTGGACTACCAGTCAGGGTGCGTGAGCACCCAGAAGACAAACCATAATGCCAAGGGCATTGACGTCCAAGTGACTTGATAAATAGGAGGGAGGGAAGCAAACAGAGAATGACATCTGGTGGCCGCCATAACCATCAACCTGACAAGCAACCAAATAATGGTTCCTGAGGGCCCCTGAGGATTTGAGAATGTGAGACTCATCAGGTACAACAGTGAGCCAGGATTTGCCATCAAACCACAAGTTAGATCAGGTGGCTAGGTCACAAAACCTCGCCAACAGGGAGATAAGATTTTCAACATCATCAGCACATCTCTACGCCAAAGAGTGCTGACAAGTGGGGATATCCCCAATAGGTCATGCATGTGATATCCTTATGTGACAAAGGTGGGGAGCAGCATGGTGAGAATTTCCACTAGGGCCTAATCATGGCGCAACCTAATAAACATTGTTTGGTGTTGATGAGGTGACAAATTCTGGAAAAAAATTAAAAAAAGTAAATTTGGTTGGGAAAGAATAGTTTATTGAAAAACTAAAGGTAAAGAATTGACTGGCAACTGGACCAGTGAGGGAAGGTTGCCTCAAAGCCTAGGAACTAGGGGAATAAGGGAAAATGCATAAATGAAGGAGTTATAAACCAACCAATTTTGGTGGAATGAAATCTCACAACTAACTTGACATCAAATTGGCCTTCCGCTGGCCAAACATCTCCTGCTTGAGTTTTGCCACTAAACTGTTTCTCAAACCATGATTTTGCTTGGCTCAACATTGCTTTATTTTGTGGGCAACTGGAAGTGCCCATGTTTAGAACACAGGACCCTGTCCCACTGGGTATTGAATACATTTACCTCATTTGATTTCACTAGGGTTGATCCCCCAAAGATTCAGATTTTTAGCTTTATAGGTGCAACATAAAATTACCCTTGGAGTTGGTTCCCCTAAATTACTTAAGTTTCTTCACCCCTTTGGCAGACCCCAACATTGGCACTGGAGCAAAGATTACCATTACCCTTTGGCCAGCATCATCTTTCCATTGTGACCTCAGCACGCAATTAACTTATTTGCTTATGATGCTTGTTCATGGGTAAATAGGACGGGCAAGGATGCACCTTAAAGGGAAGGTCATCACCCACCATTTGTCCACCACATGGGCGAGATTTCCCTTGGTGACAGGGGGAATGGCCTTCTTTGGGCCCTTTTTTGCAAAAATGGAACGCCTCACAGTTGAGGCGCAGGGGATGCTCCCCAGACATAGGCATACTAAAGGCCCATAACAAGCCAAATGGCTGCAATGAGGGAAACTGCAGGTCTTAATGAGGCAACCACTCAAGAATGGAGGAGGCATGGAGGAAAACAAATTCTCTGAGTTTTGTGTTTGATGAACTTTGTGAACAGTCTTATAGTAAATTGGGATGCCTCAAGGCCGTGGATAGTCATTAGATTTAACCCAGATTATTGAAGCATGATTTAAGTCAACGAACCTGTGAGTCAAATTATATTGTTTGATTTGTGCTACTGCTGAGCTCTGAGGCCATTCCGTGGCTGGATGCTTAGATCAAAGTTCTGCACAGAGTCAGAAATATAGTAGGTTGTTGGATAAAATTTCTTTCATGAACTAGAATGATTGCTCCAAAGGCAGGTGCTCTGAATGATCTGGCAAAACCATAAAACTATTCATATTGAAAAAAGACTTTCTTTGCTTTCTTAGGATGTGCCAAAATTAGCATAATGGAAGCCACAAAGTTGGTCTGCTTATATCAAAACAGTGGTGGATAAGTGGGGAAAATCATGGTTCTGGGGGCCTCTTTCATGTGTGGTGGATTGAAGGTACTGGGTGAGAATAAAGTTTTTAACCAGCTTGGAGATTGTGCATCAAGCCGCTGGATTAATGGTATGAAGTGACCACTTGACAATAGTAATAACTACTAAATAGATATTGACATGCTTCACTGGAATCTTTGGATAAATAATGTGATTGGCACAGAACTCAGAGTCCATGGTAAAGAATGTATTAAGCAAAGGCTTATATCAATATGCGAAAATTAAGGATTGGACTAAAGACCCTCTGAGGGGCTGTTGCTTTTATAAATGGAGAGAGGATAGGATTGGAGATAAGCTTCAGAACGGCTTGGGATGTCCGCATCAGGCTTTTTTAAATAGTTGGTTAGGAAGGATGATATTGATTAAGAGTTATTAATAAAATTTCTTAACTTTGTAAAAGCTTTTGATATTGAGATTTTCAGATTGGTGACTAATTTAGGTTGGTAGATCCATTTTGACTGGATTTATTTTATATTGGTAAATTAGCACAGCAGGTTTTTAGGAACCTTTCCTAACTTGTAAACTGTTTATACCTTTTTGTGGATGGATTGTGCAACTTGAAGTGTTAATCTGCGATCTCTAATATCATTACAATGATTCAATATGACTTCAATGATTTGGTAAGTGCTTTATATATTTCAGGAAGGCTTTGCCTAATCTAGGTATGTTATAGGCCACTAGGATAGGTGTAGGATGCTCCCTAGGTCACTTCCATAATCTCCTAACCTGGACTACCTCCCATCAGACTTCTCTATCATTTTTAGTATTGAATTAGAAAAAAAGGGTAAGAGAGGAAGGACCCTTAGGCTCCAGGGAAGTGACCCATCTTTCATATACCACATGGGGAAATTAACTCAACTGGGGCAAGGAACTTTAATGGAGCCTTAAGCCTATCTTACGCCTGATGTGAATTTTCTCATGGTACATTCTAAGGGTGAGCTTCAGGACTTATTGAATTATCATTTATTGGCCTACATGGAGGGTGTGCGGGCATTATGTTCATCCTGTTTTGGGTTGGAACATTTAAAACTGACGCTCCTCTCCATCACTGTCACCATGAGATCTGAACCCATACACCTCAATAATTTTCTCCAACAACATCTCCACAACGTTTTCCATAAGAGGTTTAATCTCCCTTCTCCTCCCCTAAATCCAATAGCTGTTATGAGGAGTGTGTCTGCAACGCTCCAGTTCATTGAGGGGTGATTGGTAATACAACACTGGATACCATAGAACAAACAATCAAAATAAGAGGACTCAAGACACCACAGATGGTGCTAACGCCAATATGGCCATGAGCATAAATTGTATAAAACTATAGGGTTACTCCAGGTAGCTTAAGTGTAAGTCTGGGGGAGCTATCCTTTGCTTGGACCAGGTGGCATTTTTTTTCAAAATAAAATCTGAGAAAGCCAGCTACCCTTCTCGTCTCCCAGGATGATCTCTCCCATATGGTGGACAAGCGGTTGGTCACAGCTTACACTTTGAAGACCCCACCACCTATCCCAATATTAAATTTTCCTGAATTGGTACTGCAAATTAAGAAAATTTGTGTTGAACTATCTGAGAGTTAGCATCCTCATGAGTTAAGGGTTTGAATAAGGTTGATGGCAACAAACCTTTGGCATCAAGGCCTGAAAGCACCAAATCATGAGGAACAAGGGCTGACAGCTGTGTACCTTCAATGGAGAAAATGTATAATGTCAAATATTTGGTGAAACTAGCCAATGACATCAGGCCATTAGGAAAAGTTTCTGCCAGTTTGGAACCCTTCCTGAAAGAGTTGAAATCTTCATCCAATGAATCTTGTTTGGTTAAACAGATGCCAAAGCGATCAAATATGGGTGGGTTAAGCTCCTCAAACTTGTTCCTGCCCTCTTAGTACTGCCTCTTCATAGGGTAGCCTTGAGAAGTTCCCATTGCCTGTCAGGCGAGATGCAATGTGTCAAATTGTTGGAACTAAGGTAAATCTGAAATTTGGGCATCTTTGGACAAACCAACAATGACTCAGCCCACTGATGACACTTCTAAGTTAGTTCCAAATAAGTCATTTTTCCCTCTCGCTCAAAGTTAAGTGGGCTAGGTTGAACCTTAAGTGCCCTGATCCTGCACTTTCCTAAGCTATTCCTAAATCAATTGTCTATTTAAGCAGTTATAACATACTGAGAAAATTGACAGAAGATTCTCTCAATTTAAATTAATTAAATTTATTCCTGTGCTTTTATTTTAGTAATATAAGTTTAAATTTTTTGCAAACCCTCACAACATCTTCAATCTGGCCCTTTGGGCTTTATATTGACTTGGCTGTCCCAGTAGTTTTTATTAACTTTGGCCCTCAAAGTAGTCAATTGGGCCTATTGTCATAGAATCTGCTGATTAAAGTAAGACTTAGTTTCTGATCTGGGTGTGTAACAACCCAGTGAAAATCCCAGAATGCCAAGGACATAGAAGTTCTGAACAGTTGTAGAGGGATCCCCTATTATTCTGGTGAGGGAAATAAAAGTTAATATACATACCAAAGGCCCCATAGCAAACCAAATGGCTGCAATGGGGGCAACCGCAGGTCTTGCTGGGGCATCCCCAAGGGTGGGAGAGGCAAGCAGAACGACCAATCCTCTTGGGTTTGCAGTTGGTGCCCTTTTTGCTCTTTTTTTTTTCCCAACCATCTTGGAATGTTTTGTCATAATAAAAATTTTGAAAATCATAAAATTTTTCAAAATTTTTGAAATGCTGAACAGGTTTTAAAATTGAATTGAATTTAATTGATCTGACCATTGGGAGGCCTTGGGCCTTGTCTTGCGTCCATTGAGAGGTTTCAAGTTGAGTGGTGAGGTTGGGTTCATTGCCATAATGGTGGATCAATTTACTAAATTTGAGTTTGAGTTTGATTGACTCTCAGCAGAATGGCCTGGATGCTCCGGTGCCTGGTTGCTACCTCATGGTTTTGTGAAAACAAGTCCTCACCTCCAAACGGAGAATTGCAATTAGTGGAGATGGCTCACTCCACCCAAATTGCGCTGAACCATCAGCAGATTATTGAGGCGGATTATTTCAAATTATCCAATTATTTTGTGAAGTGGGAGGCAGACCCAAAGCTGGTCTGCCAGGTGCCAAATGGGAAACAGGTCATTATGAAGAGTTCAGCAGATCCAGAAACTCTTTAAAGTGGCAGATTGACGTTGTAGGCTTGTGGCGAATTCTTGGATTACAATCACTGTTTGGTGGGCCACCAGATTGATGGCCAGGATGGCCCACTTGATGACCATCAGCCCTAGGATGCAGATTGCCATGTACTTTGCTGGGAAAATGTAAGTATTTTGAAAAAAAGATGGAGCTCGCAGAGTAGGTTTGGGTGGGAATAGTTTTATAAAAACTTAAAGGTGAAAATGGACTAGCATCTGCTCCTTTCATAGGCAGTTGCCTTATATATGCGAAATGGGGAAAAAGGGGCCATGGGTACGTTTTTCTTGGGCGGCGGCAGCTGACGTAATTATGGGTAATCAGCCTGGGTTTGGGGCTTTGTCACCTGACCTATGCAAAGGTTGCAAAATCTCTGGCAATGTAATTTTTTGATCTGCCAAATAGGGATTCTAGGATCCAAACATTCTCAAAAAATGATCCAAACATAAGCTTATTTACTCAGATTGAAGGGGCATCTAAATTGGGTTCCGCCAGGGTCAATTCCAACGGATTTTTAAAAAGAAAATTTAAAATTTTCCAAAGGCAAAGTTCTGACTCAGATTGGCTTTTCTGGACCCAGGTTTTCAGATTCCATGTTCCAGACCGGGTTTCCTGACTCATAAACCATTTCCTGAGTTTCGAGGCCCATTTTCTTCTTTTCCAATGATGTAAAAGATAGTAAAGTGGGGCCCAGTGGGAGGGGAAGGTTCTGTTGATGACTTCTGGCCTGTATTACCCCTTTACAGACCTCTTTTATCTTTCAAACCATAGAAGAAGCAGCCAAATGGGATACTTTGGTGGGGCCTTTTGGTGCTAATGCAGTGACCCAACGTTCATCAACCACAAGACTCAAGTCCCACAGTTGAGCCAAGGGCTCCACAGGGGCATTAGGTCCCTTCTTCTTCTTCTTCCTAAAAGGGAACTTTTCCAATCTAACCCAAGATGTTGGGTCTCTAATCTTACATTATCTCTAATTTTTGAACGGGAAACATTCCTCCTCCTGGCACTTGAACCAGGGAATAGTTCTTATGTCTAGTAGGGAGTTTGTTGGCAAAAATTATAGCGATCTTCTTGGGTGAATAGGGGGCTTCAGTATGTGACTCGTGGAATTCAGCTACTAACTCCTTGCAATTTTCACAATCCTTTGCACTTACCCAACTATTTTCATAGCCTGGTTAGCCTTTCCATGCAACCAGGTACTAGACTGACCTTCTGGATTTCCTTGAGGCCAATATTGCCTCCACTTCGGCCTCTTGAGAGTCCCCCACAATAATAGGCTCAGGGGTAGAAGGAAGAGCTCCCTTAAAGGGGGATAGTTGAGATATTTGGAAAACATTATGTTGTTTCCAATGGGCAGGAAGCTTGATGCGGTATGCACCATTACCCAAATCCTTCTATACTTCAAAAGTACCAGAGAGCTCACTAGCCAACTTCCTGGAAGGAACCTTCATATTCAAGTGGCGAGTGTCAAGCATGACAAGCGAGCCTACAGAGATGTCATGTCCAGGAAGTCGTTTTCTATCAAAAAACTTCTTATAGTCTTCATTGGCTTTTGATAAGTGCTATTAGACAGGCTTTTGGGTATCTCGGATCTTGACAATACAGTACTCTGCTGCAGGGACTTCTGAGGTTAAGAGTGCTCTAATCTGGAAAGATGGGTTGTAAACCAATGTTGCTTCAAAGGGGTAAAATTCAGTGGAAGAGTGTGGGGCATTGTTGTAGGAAAATTGCGCTAAAGGAAGGTCTGTGGCCCAAGTGTCCTAGGTGGCTGAGGAGTAACGACGTAAATATTGTTCTAAAACTTGATAATTTCTCTCAGTTTGCCCATACTATTGTGGGTGATATGCTATAGAACGGCAGGATTTGATGCTAAGAAGTCCCAGAAAGGCATCCCAAAACCTGGCTGTGAACTGTGTACCACGGTCACTTACAATTTCCGCTGGGATTTTAAACATAAAGAAGAGATGAGTGATGAAGAGTGCTGCAATATCTGACACTGTTATAGTAGTGATGAATGGGATATACAGTGCAAACTTGGTGAACCTATCCACAACTACCATTATGGCATCAAACCCCTTGGACATGGGAAGTTCAACAATGAAGTTCACTGAGACAGACGTCCAGGGACCGTCAGCTTGTTGTAAAGTGTAGAGAAGGCCCTTTTTTCCTGCGTGGTCTAATTGGTGTGAGCACAGGTGACGCAGCTTGATACCCAAGCTAGGATATTCTTGGAGAGCCCAGGCCAATTATAGATTTTTTTGACTAACTTGGCACATTTCTTTGAACCAGGATGGCCTACTGTGGGTGGGGTGTGATGCTCTTCAAAAACCTGCATGGGCAGGGTAGGTGGGACCCAAATCCTATCCCGAAAGAAGATTATCCCATCCTTTAAGTGGTAAAAGGGCCATTTGCGCATCTTAGTTTCCAGGTCATTTACCACTTCAATCCCCTCTGGGCAACATAGTTGACCTTCTAAAACGCGGTTACAAACGGGTGTTTTGAGAGATATATCGGCATATTTTATCATGACAGGGGCGAGGGAGAGATCATGGTGGAAGGCACCACTGTGGTGAGCTCAGACAGGTCCTCTTCTGGGCCTGGAGTCAAGGAAGGGTTGCGACTCACCATATCTGGAAGCACATTTAGGGGCCCTTTTATGAACTCATACTTGAAGTTGAAGTTGCAAAGATCCCTGTATGTGCATGCTTGACGGTGAGCCAGCTTTTGAGGTTCCATATTAACAATAAGAACTTATGGTCAGTGCATATTGTGACTTCATTCTTTGCTCCCTGAAGAAGATATCTCCAATGAGTCAGCGACCATGCCACCGCAGCCAACTCTTTATCATAGATAGCCCATGCTTGTTCTGTAGATGTGAATTTCCTTGAGAAGTATGCCACTAGGTGCTCCCTCCCTTCATGATCTTGCAAAAGTACCACTCCCACTGCAACTGCTAAAGCATCGCATGCCACAATGAATGGCTTGGATGTATTAGCATGCCGCAGGATTGGCGCTGACAGAAAAAGTTTTGATTGCCTCAAAGTCTTGTTGACACTCCTTTGTCTATTTTAAAGGGACGTTCTTCCCTGTCAGTGGGTGGAGGGGTGATGCCAGCTTGGCGAGCGCAGGAGAAAACTTCTTTAGGAAAATCTTGGTACACAGGAAACTTATTAGTTGTTTTTGGGAAGTAAGGGTTATCCAGGACTGAATGGCCTCCAGCTTAAAGGGGGACCGCATACCCATACTTAAGGACCAGATTCCTAAGAATGTAACTTCCTATTAAAAGAATTCACATTTGGAAGGCTTGCCAAAGAGCCCTGCCTTGAGAAGGGCAGCCATTACAGACTCCAAATCCTTGGTGTGCGGTTCATGGGTTGGGGAATGGATTAAAATATCATCGATGTAAGTGACAGCACAGGTAAATCTTAGATCCCCCAGGACATCATCAATAATATGTTGGTAAGTTGCTGGTGTGTTCTTTAGTCCAAATGGCATCACCTTGAACTGATTATCCCACGCTTTGTTCTAATGGCTGTAAGCCACTCTTGGCCCTCATTGACCCTCATCTGGTTAAAGGAATTAACCAGGTATAACTTTTAAAAGACTCATGATTTAGCAAGGGCCTGTGCAATAGTTTGTTCCAAGAGGAGGAGGTATGGATCTGGAACTGTCACATTGTTAACATGGCCATAGTCCACACATGGGCTTAGGTTTCCATCCGCCTTCTGGGAAAAGACAACTGGTGAGGCAATGGGGGAGTATTTTTGATAATCCATCCTTTGTCCAGCATGCCATAAAGCCATATGCCCAGCGCCTTGTCTTCTTCCTCCATGTGATAGTACAACGGGAATTTGATTTGATAAGATGCACTGTTAGCTGGAAGGCAAGATCATATTCTTAATTGGGGAGGAAGTTGAGTTGCGAATATCATGTCAAAGACATCCTTATATGGGACTAGGAAGTCAGGAAAATTTTGGTGGAGGTCCAAAGGGGACAGCTCAGAGGAAGAAATTGAGTTGAGTGAGGGCTCTGTTGTGAGAGTTTCAATTAGTGGGAATTTCCCACTACATCTTTTATTAACGAAGGACAAAGAGTTAAGTTTCAGATTGATGTTCACCTGTTGGTGACGCCACCACCCTACCCCCATGATGACAAATTATAGTAAATCAGATACCTCTGAAAAGTGATTGCAGAAGCCAGGTTTGTGGATAAAGAACTGCACTGGACGTTGGACAGTATGGCAGGTCATTGATGTAGATGAAGCGCCTAATATAGAAGGAGCAAGTGCCTGTGCAGGTCTAGAGAGTGTGCCACTCTTAAATCCATAAAGTTTCCTGCTGTTTAAGTATCCATGAGAGCTTGTAATGTGACCTTCCTTACTCCTACTCTGAAGGTAATGGGAAACAGGAATTAAGCTTGGTCCTCTTTATTGTCCATGGAAAAAGATAGAAGCGGAAAATGGGGCTGGTCCCATAATGAGAAGTGGCCCTTTAGTATCCAATAATATACTCTGCTTCTCATAGATCCCTCTGTTTTGTTCTCCTGGTCCCTAGGCAGAATTGGATTGGATGGGTATACCATAATGCCATTGTTTATCATTGTTGTGGGGGAGGGACTCTCATGGTTATGTATGGTGATTGAGGCTGACTCAGTGGGAGAAGAACTAGGATCAATGGTATGAGAATCAATTTCCTGATTAGATGCGACATGGGCTTCCACCTGGGCCATTTGGGTGGGCGTTAGAATCGGATTACTTGGGTCCAATGTCATACTCAACTCCTTATCCGCAGAGAAGGGAAAGGAACTCTACACTGGTGGTATGTTACTTGTCAAAGTAACCTGCGGGTAGGGAGCTACCACTGCAACCCTAGGGGAGCGCTTCCCTGGACCCTTGTTCCCTGTAAAGATAGGAGCGGGTGGTTTGGACTGGAATGAACTAGCTGGGAGGATGTTTGCAGATTAGTGAGATGCCATTACTGCCACTGATGGTATACTTGTATGTAGGGGTTTTGCCCCCACTGAATACGCTAAGGTAAATGCAGCCTCCAAGGATACTGGGAGAGGATCTCATGCGGCATTGCTAGCTGAATAGTTATCCAAGGCTGCTCTGAGAGATTCCACTGCAATGTCTGTAGGAATCACAGCTGAAGGTACTAATGCCATGAAGGCCTCTACCAGTGACGGCAAAGTCAGGGACCTTCTGGTGGAGGGTAAAGAGACGGTAGAGGCGGGATGCTCTAAATTCTGGTGCTTGGACCGCATCAGATACTAAATCAATAAGGGGGTGTGATGCCCCATTTTGGTTGCAGCCCGTGATACTCCTCTGACCCAGCGGCGTGCTTCACCATCAAGAGAATCTAAGAGAGCCAAACTTCTCTGTGCATCAGTGGGAGTGGGTGTTTGGGACCCCCCAGCTGCAAAGCGTACATGAAGCTCTGCCAGAGCATCTAGCACCCGTTCTGATACTTCAGGTAAAGGGACTGGGGGGATTCCCATTGTTACTACAATTGCCAAAGGTGCATCCTGGTTTGCTGGTGCTGAATGGATGTTATCCTGGGTCAATAGAAATTATTTGCATGCCTTGCAGAAGGAGATGAGTGACCAACAAGAAAAGACTAAGTCACATAGGGAATGCAAGTTCATGGTAATTAAGTAAGCAGAGCTTCGCCTGATCAAATGAGGAGGGCGGAAAGTGCTGAAGTAATGGGTTAGTCCATTATGTAAAGGAATCTGCGGATTAAAGTAATACTGGGCTTCCAATCTGGGTGTGTAACAACCTAGTGAAAAGCCCAGAATGCCAAGGGCATAGCAGTTCTGAAAATTTGTAGGAGGGATCCCCTATTATTCTGGTGAGGGAAAAAAGTTAATGAACATATCAAAGGCCCCCATAGCAAACCAAATGGCTGCAATGGGGCAACCGCAGGTCTTGCTGGGGCATCCATCAAGGGTGGTAGAGCAAGGAGGACGACCAATACTCCTGGGTTTGCAGTTGGTGACCTTTGTGCTCTTTTTCCCAACCATCTTGGAAGTTTTGTCATAATAAAAATTTTAAAAATCATAAAATTTTTCAAATTTTTTTGAAATGCTGATCAGATTTTTGAAGAGAATCAAATCAAATTGATCCCCCAAAAAAGGCTTTTCTTTCTTGTAACAATCACTTTAGTTACTACGATTTGATTTGAACAGCAAATTTGGATAATCACACACAGGAAAGATGGGCAACTACAATAACAAAAATAATACAACATGGGCGAGCGTCGCGGCAAGTGGTTCGCTTAATGGTGCAACTAAGGGCAAGAAACGCCCTGGAGGGGGACCAGGAACCCAATCTGCAAAGAAATCGCAAACTCAGACAACATCTGGGTTTATGATATTTACTGTAAAGCACGCACAATACATGTACATTCAATTCAACCAACCTTTGTCAAAGGTGGAACACGGGATCAGACTCTTCCTTGGGGATGAGTCACCAACCCTGTGGGAGAAAACATTTGAGGCACAGCCCTCACTTTTCCCTCACGCGGTGTATGTAGCCACCAACAACATGGGCCGCGGCTGGATTGGTATTGGTTTTGAAACAGCCAATAAAGCCGATGCTGCAGCAAAAATCTGCGTGGAAATTGCCCTCCCTGAGGGCAAAAAAATTATGCGCACCGCGCGCACCAGATGGAACAAAGCAAAAACTTTGTTCATCTCCTTTGACTCGCTCCCCACCAACCTTCCTCATAAGATAATCAAGGAGGAGCTCCGCAAAGGTCTTGTGGCCTATGGAGAAATCCAACAACTTGAATTACAGCAATTTTGCTTAATGCCTGACCTGTGCACGGGCAAAGCTATCGCTGTAATCAACCCCTTCCCAGAAGTGGAAGAGGACTTATCCAGAATTCCCCGCACAGCAGAATTTCACTTTGCAGATGGGGGCCAGTTGGCTGCATTCTGAGTTACACCGGAATGCGCACCACCCATTTGCAACCACTGTGGCTCACTGGGCCACAAGGAACATGCATGCCCTGTAAAAGAGGGATTAATGGAAAATGATTTTTGTGAAGAAGCTATGGACGAAGATAATGAAAACTTCGCCAAAATGACTGATGGCCACCACCCATTCCGCTGGGGTGAAGATGGACTATACTCCATCATGGACCCAGTTACAAGTAAACAGCATAAAGCAGCACAAAAAGCCCGCAAGAGAGCAGCGGCTGAAGCGGCGGCACACGCGGAATCTGCCATTAACCATGGACAAATTCAGGAGGATATTTCAGATATTCACCGAACTAACCAATCAGAACAATATGGCCAGGTCGAAAATTTTCACAGTAACCAGACTGAGCCACAAAGCGTCATCAGTCATGCACATACTGAGGAACAATGCAACCGCAATTTGGGTGAAAATGCGGTGCACAATGCAACAAAGTTGAACCTCAAAGATATAAAATCCAATCAACAACCCGCATCAAATCAACATGAGATCTGTGCAGGAAAAGTTGATGCAAATGCAAAAAACCGCAATTCCCTTGAATCATTGGGTCAGATCAAGGGAACCAACAATGGCAGTAAAAGAGTTGGAGCACAGACGCGGAGCATGGCCAAAATGAGCCGCGGTGGGATAGGACCAGAGGGTCCTCCCAAGTGCTCCTGAGGCGCCACGGGCACCTCAGTGTCAATAGGGACATTAAATATTGCGGGAGCCAGAGCTCATACGTCCCAAGCCAAAAAGCTGGCATTCCTGCGAAAACCTCTTGTAGACATCTTGGCCATCCAAGAAACCCACTGCCTACAAGGGGAAGAAGAATCCTGGTCAACCAGGGTCGCACCATCACAATCAGTATGGACATCTCACTGTAGGGTGATAGTCCAAAACAACAAAAAATTTAAAATTACAAATTCATCATCACACTTGCATGGTTGAGTCCTGGTAGCAACAATCACATGCCAAGATGAAATAATTTCGTTAGCATGTATCTACGCACCGTGCACTGCAACTGAGAGAAAAAAATTTTTGAAAAAATTTCTACCCTCACCCTCCCACCAGATATCATTATGTTAGGCGATTTCAACTTCTGGGATAACCCCAATATAGATCGATGGCCTAATCCCAGGGGATACCCACCTGGACACATTGAATATCGCACAATGAAGGCATCTCTTGGATTACAGGATGTTCTTCCTCCCAATTCACCAATCCTTCCCCATATGACAAGACCCAACATACGTGAGGGACTGCTCATATCAATGAGTCTTATTGACCACATCCTCATCCCACAATACCACCACTCAAGAATCTCTAAATTTACAACAAAAAAGATCAATTTTTCTGATCACCAATTAGTTATGGTGCAGTTAGCGCCAACCCAATCCCACACACAGGTGTCGCCTTGGAGAAAGCTTCACCCAGAAAATATAATATTGTCTGAGATATCTGACTGGGTTGAAAACAAGGCTACAAACACAGAATTCACAGCCCCATTCACTTCAGATCCCATCAGAACATGGGAAAATTTCAAAAAAGATTAAATCAACAAAACCTGACATATTGCATCACGAAAGTACACCGCGGACACAGCCACAATCAAGCGTACCTTGGCAGAACTAGACCACCTGGAAATAAATACTCCGAGATCTGACTATAGCCTAATTCTGGACACAAATGGGCAGAAATTTCAGCCCAACTTAACAATCTCATCTTTGAACACCAACACAGAATCAAAGTATTGAACAAAGGTAAGTTCATAAAGGAAGGTGAAACCTGTTCAACATACTTTTTCTGCCAATTCCACTCCTGCAGAAACCAGCCCACGTGTACATAAGTCCGCAAGACCAACGGCACTGTGGCAACTGACCCTGAGGAGGTCAAGGCGGAAGTACACCGCTATTACACCAAATTATATCGTGATATGCCAACAGATCCACAAAAAATTAAAGAATTTATTCAAACTACCAAGATACAAAGTACACCACCAAATTACAATATACTATCCCTTATCACACGGGAGGAGCTTTGGGAAACAATTCGCGGTACACCTAGGAAATGCCCAGGGCCTGATGGGATACCCTACGAATTTTACAAAAAATATTTTCAACAAATCGCCCCCCTCCTATTGGCGTCAATGAACCAGAGTTTGTTGGAAACACGCCTATTACCAGAAGGCCATGAATCCTATGTTATAACCTTGTATAAAAAGGGTGACAAGTTGGACCTGGCTAACTGGCGCCCAATTGCACTCTCCAACACTGACAAAAAATTCCAACAAAAATTCTAGCAGCTAGATTAGGCGCAATTACATCTGACGTCCTATCACCCAACCAGTTTGGGTTTATACCAGGACGTTCAATATGGAACAAAATTCACCCTGTTGCAAATATTTGCCAATCCAAAGCAACTGGTGCCCTGGTCTTCTTGGATCAGGAAAAGGCGTATGACCGTGTTAGCTGGCCATACCTAAAAGAATGTCTACATGCCTTCAAACTCCCACCAAGATTCATAAAATGGGCGATGCTCCTAACAGAATCTGCAACCATGGCTGTATGCGGCCCTGGATCCCTAACAAACAATATCAAACCACACAGAGGGCTCAAACAAGGGATCCTCCTCAGCCCACTGCTATACAATTTTAGCTTTGACCTGCTCCTCCGAGTAACTGACTCACGTTTCATGGGGATAACCGCACAAGGACAACCAACAGTCAAGATACTGGCCTTTGCAGATGACTGCGTAGCAGGTATAGCAAACAATGAAAATGCCTGACAACTGGAACACACTCTAGAGGAATACTCCAAGGTGAGCAATGCATCGCTCAACAAAAGGAAGACAGAAATCATCCTCTTAGGCAAATACACAAACTTTTGGGCCACAACATCAGAACCTCACACCAACACTTGAAGAAAAAACCCAATTATATTACCCTTTGCAACACCTCCTACCACCACTCCTGTCCAATACCTTGGAATCTGGCTAGAATCAGGGGGATATGCTAATGAGACAATGGAAAGTAACCTGTTACAACGGGTATCCAAACGCGTCGCCTCCCTCAAGGGAAGAACCCCAAGGATTAACAGGACGAGTTACAGTTGCTAACTCGCTCATCCTCCCAATACTGTGGTACCAGGCCCATGAGATAGCCTTCTCACCTACCTTTATAACCTCAATTCGCGCGCTTATCCAGGGCTGGCTGTGGCCTGGCTCTCACCCTCCTATACGGATGGAAACACTATTTGGCCCAAGCTCATGCGGAGGCATGGGACTAATAGATTTTGAGAGCCATGCCAATCACATCCTAGGTACTTGGATAAAGGAAATCCTTGCTCCAGACCTCCCACAACAACATTGGTCCAGAGCAGCAAGGACTAACTTTGCACAGGCGCTCAAATTAACCAACCCACATAGTCCACCCAGCCTACTTTCATACCTTGCCAAGCACCCTACTGCAACAAATCCACATGGAACCTCCCCTCATTTCAAACATATCCTCCAAACTATCCCCTGTATGGGATGGACCATAGAGAACATGGGTACTATACAGGGAAGGGGACGACCCAGCCCCCAATTCAAACTAAGAAACCCAGAAAACCACCCCCAGAGGGATATTCTCGCAACAACACCAAGCATAGCTAGGATAGAATACCTAGATATGCTGGACATTCCCTATGATTTAACCACACAGAAAGCAATGTGGAAAATGACACACCACCCACTCCTACAACCAAGGATAAGAGCAAACACCTGGCGCTGTTTGAGAAGGACCTATAGGATGGCGGACCGCTCCAACTCCATCCACAAAACATGTGCAGTATGTGGAGGGAAGGGATCCCTACATCACCGCCTAGAAAAATGCCCCCCAACCAAAGCTATATGGCAGGAAGTCGCACGCCTGCTCAATATTCAAAACGAATAGGAATTCTTGATATCAAAGAGTATCTTCGCGCTCCAGATCGAGTCACCAATCCCATCTACACTCCGCTCCCTAATAATACCCATTGCAATGTGGACAATACACACAATTGCATTAGATGCGTTCAAGAGCACGGTCCCAACCATTCATGGGATTATTAACAGATTTCATGTTCACTTACTAGAGCACTTCCAAGCCTGGCTCTATGGATATATGAGACCAAGACAAAAAGCGCTCATAGAATCATGGTTCCCACTCTGGTTCCTTTACACAGACCCTTTCCTTCACACCTGCTCCATAGCAGGGGAAACCCCCTCAGAGTAGTGCACCAACCCCCCATACCTGGCAGTCCCGCTGGCAACAGGGGTAACTTGAGTACCCTGGGGTGCCCAATTTTTATATTTCTTAGTTATTCTCTTAGTTTCACATATATTCGGTAATGTCTGTCCCCTGGTCAGCTTACCTTGGTCAAATAAAATTGATCTGACCATTGAGAGGCCTTGGGCCTCGTCTTGCGTCCATTGAGAGGTTTCAGGTTGAGTGGAGAGGTCAGGTTCATCTCCATAATGGCGGATCAATTACTAACTTGATTTGAGATGGATTGCCCTAGGTGAAATGCCCATATAGTCTGGAGCCTGGTCACTGCCTCACAGTTTCGTGACAAGTCTTCACTTTTAAATATAGAATTGCAATTAGCAGAGACAGCCTCACTCCATCCAAATAGCATCAAACCATCAGCAGATTGGCGAGGCAGATTATTTTGAATTCTCCAATTATTTTGTGAAGTGGGAGGCAGACCTGAAGCTGGTCTGCCAGGTGCCAAATGGGAAACAGGTCGTTGTGAAGAGTTCAGCAGATCCAAAAACTTTTTCAAAGTGGCAGATTGATGTTGTAGGCTTGTGGCGAATTCTTGGATTACGATCACTGTTTGGTGGGCCACCATATTGATGGCCTAGAAGGCCCACTTGATGACCATCAGCCCTGGGATGCAGATTGCCATGTACTTCACTGTGAAAATAAAGTATTTTTAAAAAATGATGGATCTCGCAGAGTAGGTTTGGTTGGGAATAGTTTTATTAAAACTTAAAATGTGAAAATGGACTGACAACTGCTCCTTTCATAGGAAGTTGCCTTATATACGCAAAATGGTAAAAAGGGGGCCATGGGTACATTTTTATTGGGCAACGGCAGCTGACATACTCATGGGTACTCAGTCTTAATTTGGGGCTTCGTCACCTGTCTTACGCAAAGGTTGCAAGAGCTCTGGCAATGTAATCATTTGATTCACCAGGGAGGGACCCTCAATGATCCAAACAAAAGCAGATTTCTCAAATTGAAGGGGCAGCCTAATTGGGTTCTTCCAGGGGCAATTCCAACAAATTCTTAAAAGAAATTTTAAAATTTTCCAAAGGCAAATTTCTGACTCAGATTAGCTTTTCTGGACCCAGAATTTCAGATTCCAAGTTCTAGACCGGGTTTCCTGACTCAGAAACCATTCCTAGGTTTTGAGGCCCATTTTCTTCTTTTCCAAGGATGTAAAAGATAGCGAAGTGGGGCCCAGTGGTAGGGGAAGGTGCTGTTGATGACTTCTGGCCTGTATTACCCCTTTACAGACCTCTTTTATCTTTTCAACCAGAGAAGAAGCAGCCAAATGGGATACTTTGGTGGGGCCTTTTGGTGCTAATGCAGTGACACAACGTTCATCAACCACAAGACTCAAGTACCACAGTTGAGCCAAGGGCTCCACAGGGACATTATGTCCCTTCTTCCTCTTCCTAAAAGGGAACTTTCCCAATGTAACCCAAGATGTTGGGCCTCTAGACTTACACCTATTGTATAAATAAATTTATGGAATTTTCCTTGATCCTGAAAATCCCTACGCCCAAGACCATTAAACTTGAGGCTGCAACAGTCTGGTTTATGCCAGCTCGCTCTTTACATTTTCATCCTGTCAGCACTCCTTGGCTTCTTTTCTCCCCGCACAGTTTAACGTCATTAGAGCGACAATGCCCCTGGCATTCTGGATCACCTTTTGTGTTTTTACATACTGACTGGCAGGACAGGTTAAACTTTATCTGAAGTTTCCGTGACACTGAATAGGCTGCAATTAGGTTAGATATTTTTTTTAGTACTAGATGGTCCCAATACAATTAGGTTAGATATTAAGGGGTGCTCATGAACAAAATGCATTGGAGTTTATAATTGGCAAGGCTCGATTGAAGTGGTCTAGACTCAACTGATGGATATATAGGATTCACATATAATTTATAATATATAATGTCCTATGCTGTCAGATACTCACTGAGGAGGTCCATGTCAAGAATGGAAAAAAACATATTAAATTTTATACTTAAGATGCTTCAACTAAAATGAAGAGAAACCTTTGTGCTTTCTCATTATTAAGTAAATGGTATGACCGGACTTTAATCCATGTATTTATTGGACCATATTTTAAGATTCATGATTAGCCTCAAGGTTTGAGCGTTAGATTATGTCAATTGGGAACAAATTGATCAAAGCACTAATAGTTCAGCATATTGAGGAATTCTGCCAAAGCCCCATTGATTGTGGGATCCAGGGGGTTTTGATGCTCACAGGTGCTATTCTTTCTGGATTTCCACAATAATTTTTTTGGAGAAGGTTCACTCTCTATTGCTGAATTCATTATTCAAGGGGGAGTTGGTAGACCACTATAATTAATTTAATATTAATAAAATAACTTAAAATTTTGGTTTTATAAGAATTTTATTAGTTATTGTGGGGGTAAAAATGAAACTCTTAAAAGGTATACTTAAATTTAAAATGTTGGGGCTCAAAGTTCTGATTTCTTAGTAAAGTCTGAAATAGGCAATATAAGCCGTCAACCTATTGAACAGTCTGGACTTACCTCTCTTCAATGCGAGGGCAGTTGGTGAAGTGGCAACCATGAAGAGTAACCTTTGTGTCAGGGATTTTTTAATTTAGATTAACTTAGAAGGAGGGAAATATTTTCACCTTACTGGACCCCCTCAGACCTTATAAAAGGGGCCAGTTTCTGCGAGGTAGATTGTACTAGATTATATGTGACCTGGGGAGGAGCCTTCGGTGGATTCCCTTGAAATTCGCCGCATAGTTGGCACAATTTGACTACCCAAACTTCTGGTATGGCAGAATTTTAACCAGATGGAATCCTCCAATGACTTAGCGTTATTTGGGATGAAATTTCCAATCCTGGCAGAATGGCTTATTGACTGAGTTTCATATGATTTAAGGTGATTGTTGGTTAGTTGCACCCCAATTTGGGTTGAGACGAAATTAGTATTCCGCCAAGTTTGGAATTAGGTTTGTGTAGGGCTAATAGGTGGCCCCAAATTAGTATAAGGATCACTGGCAACTAATAGACGAGGATGATCCAATTGGTATCAGTCATCAGTATCAGTGTTCAATGACAACTGCCATTTGTGATCTGTTGTGGGATTTCCAGCAGAAAGCTGATGTATTTGCTTTAATCATTCATCTATGAATTTGCTGCCTGTACTATTTATTTGATGTCAGCGGATCTGACAATTATGAGTTTGAGGTGGCCAAAGTTGTTTCTTATGCCTCATTTAATATAATCAAATAATTGAGATAATATGAGAAGGGATGTTGGTGAGATGCCAAATTATTCTGAGTCAAAGTGAGTGACTGAAGTTGTTTCTGGTGCATTAATATTAACTCAAAGGTCAAGCCCATATTTGACATTTATCTAGACTTATTATTTATATGGTTCACCGGTGACTTAAGGCAAAGGATGAGCCAAAACTAATTCAGACATCAGGAAGGATGGAGTGAGAGGGTTGATGCCAGGGAAGAGAATAGTGCAGTAGTAGAATAAGAAGAGTAGTTGGCTGGAAGAACCAGCAGAAGAGCTGATAGGTCAGCGGTGGGCGCAGTAGCCCTTTTTCAAATAATATAAATACCTGGCGCTTCCCTTTCAATAAATATCTCCCTTTGACTAATCAACCTTTGTTTAAAAGTTTATACTTATTTTATTGGTTAATTTTTAGGCTAGGGGATCTTGAATGGCGCGGGTGACATGCCAAGGGGTTAGCCAGCGCTGCTGGCTCCGACGCCTAAGGTAAAACGGCAAGGGCTGACCAGTCTTCATACTGGTTAGCCTGACAAGTAGCAGAGCCCATAGTCAATTTTCCAACATGGTATTTTCCTGAGAGAAACTAGTAAAAGTTTTCCCAATTAAAGGAGTTCCATCAGGAATTGACCAGGGTCTTTTGACTGATCTTTTCATTGTTTACATACAAACCACTCTTTTTTATACATTGTACTTGTAATAATCTATCACCCCCTTTAAGAGTGTTTGGGGGAGGATAAAGATGCAAGAATTGGCCATAAACTCAATAGATAGTAACTCCTATAGCAAGGGGTTTGATGGAGTACTCCTCCCTTTGCTTGTAAGTGACTTCAAAAGGTCCTTCCCAAATAAACCCAAGTTTCTCCTTTCTAGGGGTGATACATTTATAGTATTAAAGCACCAAATCAGATATTTGGAAGGAAGGAAGAGGGGGACGGAGCTCATTAGAGGCATGACCCTCTTTTGTGACAGTTTTGTCAAAATTAGCCATAGCCTCTGATTTGTATTTGAATGATTTACTGGGCCATTTTCTCATGGCTTACTCAGGGTCAGTCCTATTATTAGAAATGTCTTTGGCTAACAATGCTGGCACGCCAGGTTCCCGTCCATACAACACACAGAAAGAATACATCTTAAAGATTCTATGGTAACTGATACGGCATGCCATGAAGGCACTTAAAAAGTACTAATCCCAGTGAAGGGGGTCTGAAGTGGCCATTTTTCATAATATAGAAACCAGGGTCCTATTTGTTCTCATTACGGTACCATTAGTTAAGGTGTTATAGGGTGTAAAATGAGCTGTTTCATGCCCATTGTGTTAGTGAGGATCTTCACACTCTGAAGGTGAAATTTTTTCATTACCACAGAGAAGAACCTGAGGGCAACCATATTGAGCAAAATTATTATAATGGAGGAAAGTGGTCTTGGACTTGGCAGTTTAAACAAGGAGAGTTATAGCTTCAACCCACTTAGTGAAATGATCAATTTCGACCAATATATATTGATTTCCCCAGTCATCTAAGGTAGAGGAGCAACCACATATAGGATTATTGTGTGGAAGGGTTGTTGAGGCGTAGTGGGTTGGTATTAATACTGGTTCTTTAAGCTGTATTGCTCCTTGAAAGTCAGGAAGGCTTCCAGGACTTCGGTTATGGTCTCCATGATGCCCTACCAGTAATAGCGCTCTTTAACCCACTAATAAATCTTACGTGTCCTGCTATGCTTAAAATAGAATGGGACTCCAAAATGACAAGTACTCGCTATGATGGCCAGAGATAGGGCAACCAGTTCACCTCTATTTTCTTGTACAACTTTCCGCTTTCCACTTTGTTTATAAGGGAGTGACAAACTAGTATCTTTTGCACAGGTTCATCCTCACCTCCCATGCATTAGGAGTCATCAGGAGGTCATATAACCTCTCAGCTTCACTATTATCTAGATGAAGGGCTGGCAGCCATGTCAACCCATCAACATTCATATGGCTAGTTCCCGCCCAATGTTCAATTTTCATGTCATGATGCTGGAGCTTCAACGCCCAGCGAAACCAACCATCACTGGGGTCCTTGATATTCTGCAACCACTCTAAGGATGCGTAATTCAGTAATCACTTTAAAGGAAAACACATATATGAAGGTCTATTAGAGTTTTACAGAAAGCAGAACAGCAAGGCACTACTTCTCAGTGACGCTGTAGTTGCATTCAGCTTTTGAGAGCATTTTGCTGGAGTAGGACACAGGGTGATAGACCCCATTCTCATCCAATCGAGTCAAGATAGCACAATGGCGTAATCTGAGGCATCCATATACAGCATAAAGGGCTTGTCGTAGTTAGGGTGGCGGAGAATTGGTTGTTGATGCAGAAATTCATTCAGAGTCTCAATTATGGCTTTTTGTTCCACATCCCAATGAAATAGAGTGTTTTTAGCCAAGAGACGGATGAGGGGCTCACTGAGCTGGGCGAACTTTGGGATGAATTGATGATAATATCCCATCATGCCCAAGAACAACTGTATGTTGCGAAGGTTTTTGGGTGCTGGCATCTTAGATATATCTATGACCTTATCTTGTAAAGGTTAAATTCATCTTGCAAGATGGCGTGTCCAAGAAAATCCAGCTTTTTCCTTAAGAACTTTCATTTGGATGGCTTCAAAATTGATGTTAGAAGCCCGCAGGCGTTGGAACACTTCTTTTAAGTGGGTAAGGTGATCATTAAAGGTCTTGGAAAACACCATGATATCATATAGATAGACTATGAAAAGCTTAATTTTAGATCCTGTAAGATATGATCCATTGCTCGCTGGAAAGTTGTGGGCGCATTGCACAACACTTGTGGAGTTCAGGTAGGTTGGAAGAGACCTTAACTTCAAATAAAAGCGCATTTATCCTGGTATTGAGGAGAAAGGTACGTTTGCTAATAAACGCTATACAAGTCCATGGCGAAAATTAGTTAAAGCTGTAGAGTTGGGCTAGGGCGTTGTGAATGCGGGGGATAAGATAGCTATCCTTCTTTTTGAGATTGTTAAATTTTATGGTACTCCATAACTACCTGATGACCTCCATTTTTCTTCTTTATCAGTAGAAGAGGAGACGACAAAGGGCTTTGAGAAGGCACCAGCAACCCCACATCCAGCAACCGTTTGAGCTCTGTACGCATTGGTAGCTCCTCATCTTGTGATTTGCAGTAGGGTTTGGAGTGGTTGGGTTGTGCATCACCAACGTCAATGGTATGAGTTTAACCCTTCATATGTCCATAATCAGTATCTGATTTAGAGAAGATGTCATTATAAGACTCCAGAAAAGAATGAACTTTATTAAGCTCAGTGGGGGTTAGATCCTCAGAAATTTGAACGTAGGGGCAGATTACATATCAATTGATTTGTAGGTAGTCCAATATCTAACATAGACCCAATATAATGGACTTGTCAGATGCCCTCGATTAGAATCAGCAGAGATTTTCCAACCTACTGATGCATCTTTACGACCATGTCATTGTTAGTGAGATTCCCCTGCAGGAGATTGATGGGTCGCTGCTAGTCAGGATCTAGGATACCTGGCAACACCCAAGGTTCCAAAGGACTTACCCATCAAGGCTTTTTGAGCGGAGTAGGCAGTTGTGGGGGGATTTGCATAGTAATTTTGGTGTCTATCACCTCTTGTTCACCAGCTTTTACTCTACCTCCTCTGACGCATACAATGGTAGGCCCTCTAAAGCATCCATGGAATCAGGCAACTTCTCTGTGTTTCTTCCTGATGTGGTATAAGTAAGGGTAAGGGCGGAAGAAAGGGTACTTAACTAAGCATGTTTATTCTTTCTTCTTAGGCTCATTGTTGAAAAGACTAGGAAACTTTGTAATTTAGAAGGGAGAGAATCCCTGTTTCATGTTGATAATTACGTCATACTCAATCATGAATTGAGTGCCAATGAGCAGGTAGTATGCGTTATTGTTTAATGCCACAGAGGGGACAGCCAGTAGGAGCTTCTCAATCTGTATAAGTAGAGAAGAGTAGGCTCCAATAGCTCGCATGATTTTAGGCCTCACAGTTTTAGACTCGTGGAAATAGTCCAGTCGGGTGCCAACTTATTTTATTGATGAGCTTTGAAGAGAAAACGTTCACTGGAGCACCCATGTCAAGGATGACTAGAGCTCTCATCTTATTTATGACAACCTCTACCTTAGATATTGTGTTACCAAAATTAGGGGAGGGAGAGAACCTCTTTCAAATGAAGAGTGGAGGCAAGGCTTTAAGCCATCCCAGGATATTTATCTTTATTATACTGGATGGTATGAACTTGCTTGGTAGATTGGATCATTGTACCAAAAAGCTGGCCAGCATCACTGGCATTATCAATCACTCTGAAAACCTCAACAACTGTTGGAGAAAGGTTCTTTATGGTATAATGGCTATATCAATATTTTAGTCTCCAACCTATCTGGAATCTGCACTTCCATTGGGGCTCCCAAGATATAATAGCCCGCATCTTCACCACACCCTTCAGACTCATCATCAGAGGGTTTGTCAATGCACCTCAACGAGTTTCTAAGAGGGGGCTGAAAACCTCTTGTTCTCTTCACAGGGGAAGGCTTTTTGGCACTCATCTACCCTTTTGGCTTTTGAAGGAGGCGTTGAAAAATCGCAGCTCAATTTTCAACCTGCACAGTAGGGGTTTGTGCTGCCCCATGGCTACTGATTTTGAACGAGAGATGGCCTGAGGAGTGATTGATGGAAATGGCGTCATGGAGGTGGATGCTTTAACTATGCCAATTTTGGGTCGACCAGAAGCTGTGTGCTTTTGGAAAACAGGCGGTTCAGCTTTGGTGACCTGGTCATTTAACCCATTGTAAGTGGGGGAAAATGACACCCAAGAAAGGGGTTTAGGATTAGGAGCAGTCTTTGGAACCAATTGTAGAGACTTATTGGCTGATAAGCGATGATCATGGTGGCAAGGTAGGGTCAGGGAGCGCTGCCCTAATGAAGATGATGAAGTCCAACTTACTAGCTTGGGAACCTCAGGTTGGCTAGGCGAAGAAAGATCTGGTTTGATATGCACCGCAGGTGCTGGGCTCAGAGTAGTAACCCACATAGGGATGCCCATAGGGATCATCATAGCCTCCTTTGGCGGTGCTACGTTGAGTAAGCTGAAGTAGCTTCAATGTCATAAATATTGCCAACCTCCAGTAGAGCCTCTTTGATATCACAGATAGTCTGGAGGCGACGTTTGATGGAGATAAGATGTCAAGCTATAGGAGGGTGAGGAGCTAAGCCAGTTAGGATGGTCGCAAGAGCATCATCAAGGGGTAGCATTTTTGCAAGTAAGAGTGTCTGAGCTTCCCTATAGAACCGACCAACAAAAGAGGAGATTGATTCTATCTTCTGAATGCTAAGGCACATGAAGGCCTGTTTCCTCTGATGTAAACTTTGAGTTGAACCAAATTCTTTAACAAGTAATTCCTTCACCTCCGCCCAGGTGCTGAGCGTGGCCATATTTGGAACCATTATCTCTTTTTCCAGGTGACTCAAGCAAGAGAGGAGTCATCAATTCTTTGATAATCAGAGGTTTTTTCCATAACAGAAACATATACATAGAGAAAAGAGGCAATGCTACCCTTACCTAGGGTAAACTTGTCTTGCAAAGGTGGTTTTGAATCACTGAAGAGACCCCATGAAAAGGGGATTTTCAAGCTTTTTGATGAGAGAAAGAGCATTTGCTAGCTGTTGTTCTACAGCGGCTAACCAGGTTTAAGAAGCTGAGGGGAGGTTGTAAGGGTGGCTTACCCCAACCACCTTTATTTTTAACAAAGGTTTATGATGTACAGAATCCACTGTAGTGAGCACCACTTGTGGGATCCAGGGGTTTTAATGCTCACAGATGCTATTCTGCTCTGGATTTCCACTTTAATTTCGCAGGAGAAGGTTCACTCTCTATTTCTGGATAGAATATATTAAGGGGAGTTGGTAGACCACTTATAAAAACTTTGATAATAATAAAATAACGTAAAGTTTTAGTTAAGAAAACTTTTTTAGTTATTGTGGGGGTAAGAAATAAAACTTCTTAAGCTATATTTAGTATTTAAAATGTTGAGCTTAAAGTTCAGATTTCTTAGTAAAGTCTGAATTAGGTAGTATGAGCCGTCAACCTATTGGATCAGTCTGGACTCACCTCACTTCAATGCGAGGGCAGTTGGTGAAGTGACAGCCATGAAGATAAACCTTTGAGGCAGGAATTTTATAAAATTTGACCAATCAGAATGAGGGAAGATATTTCACCTTGATGGACCCCCTCAGACCGTATAAAAGGGGCCAGTCTCTGCGGGGTATAATTTACTAAATTAGATGTGGCCTGGGGAGGAGCTTCCAATGGACTCCCCTGAATTTACCGCATAGTCTGCGCAGCTCAACTACCCAAACTCGTGATATTTGCCTAAGAACTACTTGTAAAAGTGTTACCCCAATTAGAGGGGTTCCACCAGGAAATGACAGGGTCTTTAGGCCAATATTTTCATCGTATACCTCTTCACCACTATTTTTTATACATCAAACTTGTAATTGTTCAATATTGATAGAACAAAACCCCTAAAATTGTAGCAAATAATTACTAAACGAGAGATTTTATACTGACTAGGAATACCTAGGATTAAGTGTTGAGTGGGGGAATGAGGAGAGGAGGTCTGATGAGAAGTAAGTGAGTAGGGAATGGTTAACCTAAGTAGCCATTAGTTTATATGTTAAATAAATTGGTATCAGTGGGGCAATAGCTCCTTATTTATATATACTTTCATTATTATCTATAAAGGATCAGCAATCATCATATCACTTGTCCGTTGCTCAGTGGGTTTTACCTGTGCAACTAGCCTGTCTGGATCAACCAGAACCTCCAAAAAGCTAACAGTGGTGCTCAATACAGAGAGGAATTGATTAAAATATTATAAGTTTCATATTTGCCAATTAATGGTGCAACTGGTTCCCCTTGATGGGGTACTACCCCAGTTTATTAAGTTATCTCAATATGCGGAAATGAAATTTGCCTTGGATACATTACTCCAGGCTACTTTTCTCTCTCGTTGCAAACAATTTTGCAACATATTCAATTCAAGTCTAGTTAAGTTTGATAATCTTGTTGAGGAGATTAGTGTGCATCCAATGTTGGGTAGCAGTTGGGCAAGCAAAGTTAAGGGCACAGGTGCAGGCCCCACATCACCAAGTTTCATAAACGCCCACGGCAAAACTGGCACCATAGATAAAATTAGTAGTAAAAAACTGGCGGTTACCATTTCCCCAGAAATTATGACCTGGAAAGCGTGCTGCAACCAGTTCATCAATATTCCGCACTCCCAACCACTATTGTCAGTGGAACATAGGGTGCGTATCTTCCTGGATATACAACAAATGGCACTTTGGGAGAAGTTTTGTGATGTACACACACATTTCCCAAATGCAGTGTACGTTGCACCACACTACAAGCCTCACAGTTGGCTGAATCTTGTTTGAAAACAAAGATGTGTCAGTCAAAGCTGCAAAAGTGTGAGTTTGGTGGATCTCCCAGATGGGCAATGGGTAGTCAAAAAAAGTTCAATTGCTGGAATAAACCAAACCAGATTTTCGTAACGACTTCCTACCTACTACAGTTAAGCGCACCATACTGGAGCACCACCCGAAGTCTGGGCTTGCTGAATAGGGAGAAATATAATCATTTGAGATGCAGTGCTTTACGCTCATGCAGACCTGTGCACAGGCAAAGAGATTGCTTTTCTCACCCCTTCCATGAGGATACTGGAAGATTTTCCCCAAATCCCTCACACCGTTTTGTGGAAATTAAGGGCAAGACTCCCACCCATTCAGGGTCACCGTGGATAGCGCGCCTCCTATCTGCACTTTCTGTTGCACTTTTGGCCACAAGGCCCATACCTGCTCCACCAAGAAGGGCATTACTCAAACCAAAATAATCCCAGAAGCAATGTGTGGTGCAGACACCCACTATGAACCAGCAGTAGACACCAATGCAGTCTTCCCAAGGCGCGCCTGGGTGCTACATTCAAGTGAAACCTGTGTTCCCGCAGGAGTATAAGAAGGCCAAGCAAGCCCACAAAGTGGCGGCAGCCAGGGAGGCAGCCAATACTGCATCAGTGATCCTGCCCACCCAGCTCCAGGAGGGCATCAAGTAATTCATTGCGGAATTGGCTTGAAAATCCTTCCACTAATCAGATTGGACCACCAAATCTGAATACCCAATGGATGAGTCAGTTTCACCTGAACAATGCTACCATTCATCTATTGAATCCAAGTTGTTCACCAATAATCCTGCTGAAATTCCACCATCATGTGATGGTGCACCGCATGTGCACATAACACAAAAAATCCTTCCCACAGTGGTAAAAAAGCAAAAGGCAAAAGCCAATGCAAACCCCACTGCAAAAGATTCACATACTGAACCATACTATATAGCACAGAATATCTGCGCTGCCATACAGCGACATGCTGAAAAAGAGAAGGCTGAAGGTCATGGGTGCCCTTCCCCTCGCACCTAAGGTGCAATGGGGGGAGCCTTTACTATAGGGACGTTGAACATCTCTTGACTCAAGGCCTCGCCATCCTGGCCTAGGAAACTGAGTTTTTTAAAAAATAATTTACCTGTGGACATCCTGAACATTCAGGAAACCCATTGTCCACGCGGTGAAGAGAAAACATGGGCAACCATGCTCCTCACTTCTTTTTCCTTTTAATCGCCGCACTGTGGGGTGCTTGTTTGAGTGACCCATAGTTTTATATTCATTTTGTCAACATAGTACCTTGACGGACGCATCCTTGTAGTCGCCTTTTAGTGGGATGACAAAGTGCACGCTGTCATTAAATTTATGCCCCAACATGTTCACAAGATCAATGGGAATTCTTCTCAGCTGTCAATTCCCTTCTGCTACCCTGACCCATTTGTTGTTGGCGACATGAACTGCTGGACTAACCCAACCACAGACCGCTGGCCCTCATCACCTACACCCCCACAGGACATGATGAACTTTGCATTCTAAAAGCCACCCTTGGGTTATTCGAAACTCTGCCACATCATGTACTGCTATTCCCAAACATGTCTCTCCCCCATGTGCACAATGGCCTGCTAAGGTCTATGGCCCACATTGACCTTATTTTTGCACCGTTGAAATTTCAATCTCAAAATTCCCACTTTACAATGACAAAAACTGATTTATCTGACCACAGAATGGTATTGGCTTCCTTCTATTTATCCAATCCAGTGACACAGGTGCCAAAGTGGTGCAAACTCTGCCCCACCAAGATCACGTCACCCAGGTTTTCCTCATGGATGGACACCAAGACCTCGGCTCCAGAGTTTACCACACCATTATGTGCAGACCCAATCTCTACCTGGTCAACCTTCAAAGTGAACATCATCTGCCAGGCTCACCATATCTCATCACATCACTCGTGGGCCGCCTCAGCAGTCCTTTTGTGCATGATGGCAGATGTGGACCATCTGGAATCCAATTTTCCAGAGGCAGGCTACAGCCTGGTTTGAGGTCATAAGTAGGCAGAAGTGTCTACTCGCCTCAACGCACTGGTAAGACAACACAAGCTTAAGGTTTGTGTTCAGTATAAAGCAAAGCATATAACAGTGGACGATATGTGCTCTGCTTACTTTTTTCAAAAAATTTGCACTGCACCAGAGCTTGGCCTGAACACAGGTGCAGAGGCCAGACCACTCTGTCGCAGATACTCTGGCTGAAGTGGCACTTGAAGTACAAAACTATTACTCCGAATTGTATTTCTCTGATCCAGATCAGCCAGCTGAAGTGGACAATTTTCTCGAAAGTGCACATATCTGCACCATTTTTGGTTATCCGGAGTTGATGAGTTTGATTTCTTGGGATGAACTCAGGTCTGACATTTGTGGTGCACCATACAGGAAATGCCCAGGTCCAGACGGCATCCCTTATGAGTTCTATAATAAATATTTCAAATATTTTTCCTCCTTGCTGCTTGCCTCAATGAACCAATGCCTTATGTAAATGCGTCTCCTTCCTGGAGGACAAAAGGCCTTCATGATAACGTTGTACAAGAAAGGGGATAAGCTGGACTTGGCCAACTGGCACCCCATTTCACTTACTAACACAGACACTAAATTTTTACTAAAATCATGGCAAACCGTCTAGGGGTTGTTGCCTCTGCTCTCATTTCACCTGAACAATTTAGTTTCATTCCCAAAAGTTCTATTTGGGACAACATACACACCGTAGCCAACGTTTGCCAATCCACAGTTTCTGAAGCACTTGTTTTTTAGATAACAGAAGGCCTATGATAGAATCAACTAAAATTACCTCATAGCCTGCCTCCACAAGTTCCACCTCCCCTATCGTTGCATTAATTGGATGATGTTGCTCACAGAATCTGCCACAATGACTGTGCGTGGCCCTGGCTTCCTCACGGATGTAGTTCGCCCTCAAAGGGGTCTACGCCAAGGGGACCCTCTTAGCCCACTCTTGTATAACTTCAGCTAAGACCCACTTCTTCAAAATGTGAATTACCGCTTTCTGGTGTCCATGTGCAAGGCCAAACACCAGTCAAGATGTTGGCGTTTACTGATGATTGTGTGGTTGGGGTATCTAACAATCATGATGCACGTGCACTTGTAGCTACTATCCAGGTTTACTCCAGGATTCTCAATGTGCACTTAACGCCTACAAAACTGAAATTGTTCTCCTTGGTTGGTATTAAGCCCGCTGGTCCCCAGCACCCCGTTTTCTACCTGCTTCAACAACTTGCTCACAGGATCATTTGCCCAGCCCAGCCCACCCCACCCCGCTCGTGCTCCCCTTTGTGCCAAGCCCCATCAATGGCCCAGTCTGCCTTTTGTGGGTATGGCTGAAGGCGGGAGGGTACACCTTGTCAGTGATGGAGCACCACATCCTGGACAACGTCACTAAACGCATTGCCTCCCTTAAAGCCCACCAGACCTCCCTTACAGGCAGGGTAATAATAGCCAACTCTATGCTCCTTTCTAAAGTTTAGTTTGGGGCCCACGCCATCTCTTTTTCCCCTTGTTTCTTCAAGTCATTATACGCCCTTCTGCAAGGGTGGCTTTGGTTGGGCTGCCCGCCGCCAGTGCGCCTGGATGTCATGTTTTGCCCTCGCCATAGTGGTGGCATGGGCCTGCTCAACTATGAGGTCCACGACGCCAAAATCCTTAGCACCTGGATTGCTGCAGTCACCAACCCAACGATCTCATCCCAGCACTGGTCACGTGCAGCCTGCACCAACTTATCCCATGCCCTGGGCCTCACCAATCATACCCACCTCTATCTCTGTTAAAGTACCTCACCTCACACCCTTCTGCTGCGGGCACACATAGACATCACCCCACTTCTAAAGAATTCTCCTCTCCATGCAGAGCTCTGAGTGGAGAATTCACATCAGTGGGCACACTGCCCATAGGAGGCGCCCCAATCCTTGGTTCACCCAGGAAGTACAAGGACTACCCAATCTGTACGGAGTAATACTCATGAGGTCCCTAACCATAGCCAGGGTGGACTACCTAGACATTTTGGACATCCCATACTCCCTCAAAACCCAGAAAGCCATTTGGAAGTACGCCCACCACCCTCTTCTGCAGCCACATTTTGTTCCCATGTGTGGCGCTGCTTGAGATGGGTATACTATACTATTGAGTGCTCTAACGCTTTGCACTCATCTTGCGTCGTGTCTGGCCAGTATGGAACTTTGGTTCACCGCCTGGAAGAGTGCCCTCCCTCAAAAGCGATATGGCATGAGGTTCAGCATCTCTTTCTCCAGGATCAGGCACAGCCCTTCAGCCTGTCTAAGGACAACTTCGCTTTGTCCTTGGTTTCCATCTACCACCTTCCCTCCATTCCTTAGTGGTTGCAATCGCTATGTGGACTATCCACACGATTGTCTTGGATGCTATCTCAGGATCTACTACCACCCTCCAGGAAGCTATAAGCCGTTTCCAGTTGCACCTTTTGGACCACTTTCAAGCTTGAATGTCTGGGTACTCACCACCCCATCGCCGCCAGTTGATCTCATCCTGGTTCCCAGTTTGGTTCATTGCTTCAGACCCCTTCTTTCATACGTGCTCAATAGTGGCACAAGCCCCTACACATGTAACCCCCTTCCTTCTCTTGGAATTTCCGCTGGAAACAGGAGATAGCGTTTGCTTCTCTGGGGTGCCCTCCTCTCGCTGAAGTTCGTTTTGTTAGTTTAGTTTACTTATCAGAAGTGTTTCTCCCCTGGTATTTCTTCCCTGTGTAAAATTTAAAAATTTAAAATTTAAAATTTGAAATTCTACATTACTCCAGGCTAGAATTCTTTTTTGAGATAATAAGGATATAATGAATCAGCTTGAAAAGATCTTTCACCAACTGCACCTGGTGGGTTGCCAAGCCAGTCAACTTACCAACTGCATGGATGACAATACAGAGCGGCTATACTTTGCTGGGTGTAAATGGACTTGTAGTGCTGGAGAGGGAGGGTTTTGCATTGGCAAGCTGCCCCCATTCTACTGCAATGGAAACATACTAAATTCATTAAGTGGTTCGAACTTGCAGTGAAGGGGCTTTTAATCGTGAAAAGCTAAACTGTTGTTATCCACTCTGGATGTCAAGAGCACCAATAAGGTCACATTTACCTTAAAGAGTAGTACTGTAAGTCTCAGGGAGTGTCCCTTGGCTCTCGATTGAGCTATCTTTCTGTTCCCAAATAAGAAAACACCAAAGAGGATGGCAGTACTCCTCATCAGCCAGGGCAATCTCACCCACATAGTTGACGAGCAATGGGTGACAGCCCATCTGCTTCAGATCCCATCCCCAATTCCCTCACTCACCTTGGCGGAACTGTTGCATGGAATTGGTGAAATCTGTGCTGAGATCATCAAACTGAAATCAGTCATACCTAATTCAGGTGGCAATCGGGCTGATGGCCAAAATTCAAATGGCTTTAAAAGTATGAAGAATGAGATATCGGCCAGATCGCCTGACAGTTCCAATTTGACCCCTAAATCAGTAGAACAAATATTGGGTGCCATCGACGAGAGTTCAAAGTCCTCTGATAGTAATTCAGGCATTGCACCTGGTGGGATACTATTGACTGAATGAATGGTAAAATGACCGAGCACAGGCAGGTTGGCCATCCCAAACCCGTTCCCAACCAAATGGTCCCATCCCTATATGGGATGGCCTTGGGGGATTCTTGTCACTTGTTGGGCCAAATGCCGTCATGCTAACCATTGAAAAAGTAATCAACCCCTGGTCCAGACGTTCGAGGTCAAACTGACAGAGACTCAGCCCGCCACCAAATTTTGCAATGTTGGTTCCCAAAGAATAAACCCTCAACTATCAACCAATTCGCCAGTTAGGCCAAATTTGTGAATCCTGATAACGCTTTATCACTACCCAATTGACCACTATTTAATCAGTTGCAAGGCACTGAGAAGATTGTTGGTCAATTTTTTTACTTTATTTCCCAAATAAAATTTTATTAAAACCCCAAATTTTTATCTCCTTCCTTTCAACCACATTCTATATGGCATTTCCCTGGTGGTCTGCCGCTCCACACTCTGAGTGGGCCTTACCAATTCTCTTGGTTACCATGGTTCCCTCAATTGCCAATTGGACTCAACAAGTCTGAAATTTTTGGCTCTATAATCCTGTTCTCATGACCTTCTGGCAGCAATATACAGGGATCTTGTAGCCCTATGTCTGCCAACTACAAGAGAAAATGCATCTCTCTACCACCCCTGACAAAATGGTTTTAACAAACAAGAATCTCGAAGAAACTAACCCAGTAGTTTCCACCCCTGTTACCAGAACCCCTGGGTCTGAATTCTATTCAGTATGGTTTGCCGTCAGGATACTCCTAACCCTGACATTCCGCCACCATTTTGTGGTATTCTATTTCCCAGCTCCATATCAAGTCATATGGT
The DNA here is from genome assembly GCA_022478985.1 of Massospora cicadina. Taxonomy (NCBI): domain Eukaryota; kingdom Fungi; phylum Entomophthoromycota; class Entomophthoromycetes; order Entomophthorales; family Entomophthoraceae; genus Massospora; species Massospora cicadina. The sequence goes on along the minus strand of JAKSZP010004056.1, from coordinate 140,632 downwards.
CGGCAATGCCTCTGGCATTCTGGCTTGCTTTCTGGATGCTTACGCATCCTGACTGACAGGCCGGTCTAAACCTCTTCTGCCATTTCCATGACAAATACCATATGTCAGACAACTACAAGTCTGGTATTTCAATAAAAGTGACTTGTGTGTTAATATGGATAAAATCGGCCAAAAGACTCTGGTCAATTTTTGTTGGAAACCATTGAATCAGGTTAATACTTTTATTAATACTTCTCAGCCAGGGTAGCATGGTTCAGGCAGTCAGATTGCACTGACCATGCAGCATAATCAGGGGATTCTTCTTAGGTTCCTCCCTGGGCCCACTTCCAGTTTACTTCACAAACCTAAGTGGTGACCACCCAATTATAGGGTTGGAGGGGTCCCACAAGGTGCAAATATTTATGTCCATTTACTGGGCTAAATATATTAGTTATTTGTCTAACGGACTAGTCCTACCTAGCATTGACCCTCCATTGGCCATTCCATTGAAGCAAATCAAGACTCAAAGGCTCTGATAGGCTGAATTCCCATATTCTCTAACCTGGACATTCCTAGCCTGATCCAAACTTTAGGCCTCAACAATGAATGCTAAGCAGCGAGATTATAATAGGGTTCACTTTTTATCCCCTCGCCACAACTTAATAAAAACTCATAAAAATCAACCCCTTATATTAAATCTAAGTCTTATTATTCTAAATTTGATAGAATAAAAGTCCCCTAATTTAGCTATTCTGAAGAGAGATTGAATTTCTCTTGACCATATTGTTGAAATTCAGGGTGAAAAGCACCAGCGAGCATCCAAAACCCCTTGATCTAACACCATAACGTATCAAGAGATGAAGGAGACTGTGATCCGCCTGTTTGGGGGTGTGACAAAAATGGCATGGCGCAAAGAAGAGTTTTTGACAATAACTTTTCAAAAGAATGAGTCCTTGATGGAGTTTGTGGAGTGATTCATAGCTGAGACTCATGTGTTGGTGGGAGCAAATGTCTTTACTAATGAGGAGGTGGGCATAGCAATGACGACAGCTGGTAAGCCATATTAGGAACTGTATAATAATATGACCCACATTATTCTTAAAGACATTGATCTATTAAAAATGGCAATTATTTAATCCATATCTCTATCACCTTTTGGTGCTCCTAATGTGGAATGGAAAGCCCCTGTAACTGCTACTGATTTCAGTTAGGACATGGACACCAATGACTTGATTATAATCCGTTGGTTATTTCTCATCCACTTAACACTCTGGTAAGTCCTTTCCGTCCCCATTATTTTCAACATAAATACAATCCCTCATTTAAATTCTGACCCATATCTTTGGGTGTGAAACAGAGTTGAGACAGTTTACAAATGCTTGCTTCTTATGCGGCCAAAGAGGCCATTATATGGATAGCTGTCCAGGAAAACTGAATGTCCATTCAGTACCGGCTTCTTCAATCAAACAGGGAGAAGGTTGAGCGTAGTAAAAATGAGATGCTCTACTTCCACTAATTCAAACTTATGTGTCCCTGATGATTCCTGAAAACTGCTTTGTGTCATCACTGAAACTCACCATGATGATTTATTGTATCAACAAATCCCCTACAATATCTTGACCTCAAACCAAGAGCAAGAACCTAATACTGCAGACTCAGAGTTCCGCCGTGATGTGCAAAAGCTGTACGCCTGGAAAATCCTTGAGTGAAAAGGTACATTTGAATCCAGACCCTTAACAAATGTCACAACCTTAGAGGGGGCGAACGTGGTGATTCCAAGTGAAAACTGCCCAGGAGTATCCTCATGCTGGTACTGATATTATCACTATTCTGGATAACCAAAAGACCTTGTATGTTACCATCTAGTACTAAAAAAAGCCCTTGGATGTTCATGTAATAAACACCAACGATTCCGCTTATTTAGAGTGTACATACTTTGATATTTTCATATAATATACAAAAATCTGGGTGATTATAGATATTGGCGCTTTCATAAATATATATCCACTAATCTTGTGGATAATCTTTCATTGAAAATTCTACTGGGGAACACAAAGTAGTGTATGGTACCACAGGGGCACAGTGCACTGTGGCAGAGGGCGCTTACAGAGCATTGCCTCTAAGGTTCAGTTTGGTCAGTGCATCTGCTATAGTGGTGGTTCTGCCTTATAAAAACTAAGATATGTTGATTGGTGCTGCATTTATGCAGCGATTCAGGGTGGTGATCAATATGGCAGAGGAATATTTAATATTCTGGGACAACAAATCCTCATCTATTTTACCTCTAATGGAGTCCTGAAAGACCCAATCTGCTTCAGTCAAATTACTCTCGTGTATAGTGATGGTGTAATTCCTATTTAATATTGGCAGATAAAGTGGAGTACCCAAGTTCTTCCTAACCATATATATATGAGTACAATGGTATTACACTATGGGCTGCAAGCGCTTTAACATACCTTATGGGCATCAGGTCATAATAGGGACTGAGCTCAAAAATAGACATTCCTGAAGGGCTAAATTGGGAAATTATGGGGCCATACCAGCAATTGCAGCTAAAATCCCATGTGGCCCATGAGCTCCTGTTAACAGGGCAGGGGTGAGTGAAGGTGTTGATATTGAACCTGCAGAAGGAGTCTATGAAGGTTCAAAGGCACCAAGTGGTGACTTATCTGCATTTGATTCCTATTGATGAGGTCCACCAAATACATGACTTTGGTTCTTGGGAAGACCTCAGAATACCTGTAAAAACCTCATCCAGCATAAAGACTGTGGTTCCACATGGGGCTCTAACTGGCCTGTCAGAGGACCAGAAGGACATGGTGATAGATCTGTCTGAAAATATTAAGGCATTCTAGCATCTGATGACCACAAAATGGGATGTGCACGCAGAATTGTGCATCATTTGGACACAAGAGATGACCTCCTATTTGGTCATGGCCTATCCATTGCCCAAAGGTGGTGTAAGAAGTTATATCTGAGGAGATAGATAAATTGACTGAACATGAAATGTTAGAGCCAGCAAAGAGTCCCTGTGCTCATGATGCTAATTATCAAAAAAAGTAAGGCACTAACCAAGTAGTAATTGACTACTGGAAACATAACAGCATCATCCAAAATGACTTGTACTCGCTTCCACAAATTGACAATGCTTTAGAGCTTCTGGGCGTTGAAAATATTTATCCACTATGTACTTGATATTGGGGTACTGGCAGATTGAGTTGCCAGTGGTGGAACAAGACAAGTGCGCTATAATCACCCCAAAGGGGTTTTTCCAGCCTACACGTATGCCACAGGATTTGTGCGACGCCCCAGCTATGTTCCAGAAGTCTATGGACACTATCTTAGGTGACCTTTAGCTCTCTTGCGTTATAGTCTACCTTGAAAATATTAATGTGTTCTCACAGACATTCACGGAACATCTTTATCTCCTGGAACAAGTGCTGTACCAACTCGCTGAAGCTAAAATGAAAATTAAGCCTTAAAAGTGCCACTTTTTAAGAAGCAACTGGAGTATCTCAGTTTTGTGGTAGACTCAAAAAGGCTTTAGTCCGAAGCCAGCAAAGGTGGAAGCTATACACAAGATGACTTGGCCAGGTAATAAGCGGTATATCCAGGTGTTTTTGGGGACGGTCTGATAATATTGGCGGTTCAAACCTAACGTCAGCTGTATTAGGGCGCCACCCTTCAAGTTATAAAAGAAAAATTCTACCTTTTTTGGACCAACCTTTGTCAAAACGCTTTTTTTGTTTTATATAAAGCGATGGCTAGAACGCCCATTTTGCAGTGCCCTAATATTGAGAAGGAATTTATTTTGCAAATGGACGCCTCTCTTTCCGCGTTAAGGGCGGGTTAACTCAAAAAGATGATGATGGTGTGGAGCATCCCGTCGCATATTGTAGCCAAAGATTGACATGCCTGGAACAGAATTACACCATGACAAATGGTAGTGTTTAAAAGTAATATATGCATATAAACAGTTCCAGGTCTACCTTCACAGGGCAAAATTCAAAGTGGTAACAGATCATTCCTCTTTGCGTTGGCTGCAGAATCTTTGGAAACCTAAAGGTTGGCTTGCGCAATGGTCTCTGAAGCTCCAAGCATATGACTTTGAGATAGTACACTGTCTAGGGGCGAAACAACAGAATGCGGACTATTTTTCATAATTACCAATGATTGCCACTATGGCAGATTTGGCTGACATCATGTATGAGAAGATGATTATGGGCAAATATTACAATGAGCCGCAGCAGGTGATCAAAGTTCTGGATGGGCTTTAAAGGGAAACCTTCTTGCACAATGAGGAACTATATAAGCAGGTTGGAGAATTGATGCTGAGTTTCCCAAAAATCTTTCTCAGGCCAGCAATATTGTAAATGCTCATAATACTGTAAGTCATGGAGTATTTGGAAAAAATTAGAGGTTTTGTGACCAACTAATATTTGGAGATCTTGCATTACAACATGCTTGAAATGGTTGTGTGTTGTCACCACTGCCAAGTGGAGAAACCTTTTCACAAGAAGACTACCTACCAGCTGGTTAAGCCTTATTTCACATGGCATACTGTTTCCCTTGATGCGGTGGGCACTCTGCCAACTGGCGCAAACCGCTATAAGTATATATTAGTAGCAATTGATAACTTGAAAAGATGGGTGGAATCAAGAGCGATCAATGATTTAGGGGCTTTCACCACCGCCAAGTTTATCATGGAGTGTATCACACAGTGACATGGCTGTCTGAAATTCATCCTCACAGACAACGGAACCAATTCCACGTTGTATGTCCTGCCCAAGTTGAACAAACTAATGACAATCTGCGGGGTATTGACTACACCCTACCATCCTGAATTTAATAGAATGGAAGTAAAAGTTAACAGAAGTTTGGTGAACATTCTCCACAAGCTTATAAAGGATTGCCCCTCTGATTGGAGTACCCTTCTATCCATCGCTGTCTTTTCTTATAATATCAGCTACCAATCATCAACAGTCAAGAGTTCTTAACAATTGCTCTAGGGTAGACATCCAGCTTCGCCTGCTTTGCTTTACTCCTGTGTGAAGGATACTGGCGGAGTAGAACCACAGCGTTTTCTGACCAATTTAATGGACACGCTGATCAAGCTACAGACAGATGCTAATTCTACTAGCTTAGTTAAGGAGATTTGTGATCAGATGGCTGACCAAAGGAGGCGTAGTTGACTCCCACAGTTCGATGTAGGAGATCATGTCTTAGTTTACAACCAACATGGATTTGGAAGGATTAACAAGCTTGCTAACAAATGAACTGGACTGTTTGAAATAATCGAGAAGACTGGTTTAATGCCTACACCATTAAGGAACCTGTGAGTGACTGGATTATCAACCAAGTTCAGACAAAGTTCTTTCAGGTATACAAGCAATAGGAGATTATCATCCAGTCAAAGGGGAGTAATGCTAAGAATTTGATATTACTAGACTATAAGTCATATATATGGTGGATCATTTTTTGAGTCAGGGTGAGCCTCAAGATTTGTGTGGTAGATTATGTCAATGAGGAGTGAATCTATCAAAAAACTGGTAGTTCAGCAAATTGCAGGAATTTCGCCAAAGCCTCAATGATAGTATGAAACCCCTAAAATTGTAGCAAATAGAGAATTAATAAGCGGAAGAGTTGAAACTGATTAATAACACTATGATTAAGAGTTGATTGGGGGAATGAGGAGAAAAATCATTTAGGAAGTAATAGAGTAGGGAAGGGTTAACAGAAAAAGCCGTTAGTTTATACTAAATGAATCGGTATCAGCGGGGAAATAGCTCCTTATTTACATACTCTATTTTTATTATGTATCAAGGATCAGTGATCATCATATCACTTGTCCATTGCTCATTGTGATTTAATAGGCGCAATCAGCTCATCAGAATCAACCAGAAAACTAAAAGTTAACACTCATCATGGACTTTTTTAAGGAGGTTATCAGGAGAGTGTCTATAAATGATCAGTTCCCAGCGTGGTGGTTCATGGAGCACTGAAACAATGCAAGGGAACTAGTCGTCAGTGTTATATATAAAGATAACCCAGAAGAGGGAGCTTGAGCTAAAGGGACATAGGGCAAGGGTGGTAATTATGGTAAGCATAAATAGGGATCAAAAAAACAGTATAACTTGGCTGTGCCCCAAAGGGCCGTTAATAACCATGCTTTAAACAGGTCTAGAGTGCACGGGTGCCTGGTTTGGAGGAAACCTAGGCAGCCCAACGGTGTACCTGATGCTGTAGTAATTTCAAAATAAATGAATTGGCTAATATGATGTGAGACCTCCTTGAAGAGGTCTGCGCACAGGTACACCCAAGTGAACATAAAAAACAATAAACTAACTAAGGGTTTATTGTAATGAGAAAGACAACCAACGAGAAAAGTTGGTGTTGATGAAACTTATTTAAGCTGAACTGGGAAGTCATCTATTGGAGAAAGTGGCACCAAGCTGAGGTGCACCAATAAGCGTACACTTCCATCCAACAGGGTGCTATACTTTGAAATTGTCTGAACTTGAGTAATTGATTGAAGTCAAGGCTGACCCAAGTTGGAAATTTTGTAAACTTAATGGGTTTCAAACACCCATTCACCAATTAATTATATTGAGCCATTTTCAGTTATGAGTTAACTCATTTGTTTTAATGCTAGAGCTGAAACAAGGGGCTTGGCGTCTAGAAGCTCACCTGGACCAACTTGGGCATATCTAGCCTGTACCCAGCGTTGATCCAAGGGGAGCTTTAGGTCAGAAAGGTCCTTCAGCTTGACCCTTTGAACCTCCTGCTGCTAAGCCTTTTCCTTGATGTTGGTGTTTTCAATCAAGTCATGTAAACATGACAGAGGTATCCAATGACTTAGGCCATTATATTTTTAAATTTTATAAGAGTCCTATTTATCCATCACTTGAGTCTAGATCACATTCAATTGAATCTTTGCCAGGTCTAGATACCAATTTAGAGCTGGTCATGAACTCCACCTTGTAGTCCAACCTATTTAAAGCTTTCTTGTGCTAGCTAGTGTTTGGGAAGGGTAGGGCTCATGATCGTTTTGCTACATCATTAAGAAAAAGTAAACCAATTTTATAAGGATCCATTAATGGTTTAACACAATGTGAATATCCAAACTGGGGTTTACTTAGATCCTAACTTTTACCAATCTGGTAATATTGTACTTTATATGTTTTTCAAAGCCATGTTTAGATATAATTAATTGACAAGTTTGTGCTAATAATATATCTAGTAATTTTCGAAAATCATAGATGTAATGCTGTCAAACTCATCACACAAACCCTTAATAGAATCTAGGCATGCTTGGACTATACCAAGCGCTGGCTTAAGTTATGATTAAGGTCAGGATGGCGGCCATCTTGATGCCTTAAACTTAGCAACCTATTACTTGTTACAGCATTATATTCCAGTGATAATGTCATGAGACATGACAGATAATGTTCCTGAGACAGCCAATCAGGCTACCCGTCATCCACAGCCATCAAAACTCCAGCCAATTGGGCGGTAGCTTAAATCCCACATATGCACCCAAGTCTCCTCCTAACCACTCCCCATGGCCCGCCATATGCCAATAACCTTATCAATTATTACTAATCTCCCTTTAGTCTGTTAATACTGCTTTTTGAATAAAGCAAACCCATTACAAGATAGGTTGTCCCATCTATTCAAAAAACTTCTAATATTGTATCCCAATAAAAGATTTCCTCATTTTACTAAACACACACTTACAATGCTGAACTATTTTAAAGACCACCAGCCCATTATGGATTCATATTCATCTCCAGTTTGTTGCCCTCTCTGAGAAGTTGTTGCAATTTCTATATGAAATTCAGTGGATTGTCCAGCACCCAACTTTATTTTCATAACCATCTTGAATCTAAGTGAAATATCACCACCCTTCATCTGAAGGATATTAAGGCCATCCTAAACACTGCTGTAGTGGCAAACCAATCCAAAATCAAAATTAAATGCACCAATTTCTTTGCCTTTTCATCTCTCTCCATTTGTATCCAAACCAAATATAATACCTCTGATTATGGAAAAACAATTTTTAACATCGGATCAATCCACATCTTCTCTACTTGCCAACGCCCCACACCCCACAGATACCCTCACACCCTTGCTCTCTACCTTAATCCCATCTCATGATTATGTTGGGGATGACGAAGAGATGCCTCCAAATCCCCCTCTTTTTGTTATGGTAGGATAGGTTGTTTTCCACACACTTCCTGTTTTTACTAGGTTTGTTTCTTTTCGTTTTATCCTATTTTACTTTACTTAAATTTCTTATTTTTCCTTTAATTTTATAAATTTTAACAATATTTTGACTTTAAAGCTTTCAATGTTCCCATTCTCAGGTGTCTTTCCTCAAGTAAACAAAAGATACTTTGGAAAAAATCTGATTAATAAGCCACAGATAAACAAAAACAATTTATTGGTTAGTAGTGTATTTACTAGTTATGAGTCCTGCACAAGATTTCAGTTTTTTATACCACATCTTATAAAAATAAACCTGTAGCAGTTTTTTAAGGTAGCACTTTATTTCATATGTAATTTTAAAGTTTATACATTTAATGTCTGATTAGTTCTACTAAATAGTGGCTATCACTAAGTTAGACTTTATTGTCAAACATCTTTAGGTATAAGTTATTCCTGTTTATTAAATCTTTAACATGGAACTGGTAGTCATTGTGGCTTACCACTTTGTAAAACTGTTACTTTACTATTGTCAGACATTCTCTTTCTCAACTTAGGAAAAATAATGTTGGAGGTATTAGGGCTCCCAAATCTGCTATTATGATTGGCCCATCTCCTGCCCAAACATCAAAGAATAATGGGGATTTTAATGATATGAGTACCCATAGTGAAAAGACCCTAGTGGATCCTCAGTGGAATCCCAACAATTGGAAAAATACGATTTATCATAAGAATCAGCTTAAAACGGTAAGTACTAACAATAGAAATACTCTGACTCCTTGGTCAAATATGAGGAGTATAATATCGCATGGATTGGAACCTCTGAAAGGCAAGAAGATTTTACCCATCAATGATTGGGTGTGAGTTAACTAATCATTATGATCCAAGTCTAACCACCGCCGAGGTGCAAAGATTTTACTCAAAGATAATAGGGTAACAATTAGCCAATCATTACCATCCAAGTCTGACCATCACTGAGTTACCCAATCATTACCAGTCAAGTCTGACCACCGCCGAGGTGAAAAAATTTTACTCACTGGTGATTGGATACAATTCATCCAATCATTACCACATAGGTTGGTATTGCCTCAAAAATTTTTATCCTCAATCTGATAGGCCAAAAACCTTATTCCCTAATTTAGACAGCTGAGCTTTGCATTCTTTTACCTCAAATATTGATGGTCTCAAAATTCAAACTAGTTTAAATAGGAAAAGCTAGTATCGACAAAAGGGCCTTTCTTGGTTTTGCCACGCTTATTGTAATAAATAAACATAAAAATTATAAAAAGTGATTATTTTATACTTTTATTAAAAAGTAAGTTTTTCACTCTGAGAAATTATTTGTGGCCTCCATTCGCAGATCCCACAACTATAAAATAATATAGAATTTACATTTATATATTGTAGATTACAAATCAAGGAGGAGTGGTAAAGTAGCGGGGTGGTTCCTGTTCAACTCTGGGTCAAGTTTTGATTGACACAGGTTCAAAACCAGCACAGTCAATTAAAATCTCAGTGTGGTGTATCTTGTCCCAAGGTTGACCCACCTTGTTTTTTTAGCACTATTGGTGCTTAACCCAAAAGGGGAGCTGCCACGCATCTTTATTTTCAAATGGTCCAAACAAATGGAAATAAAAAATAAAAAATTCTTAATATGGCACACCAGCTAACAGTTTAGGAAGGCATATCATAAGGGGAGGAAGCTTGGGCAAACTTTTTTCTGGCACCCGCTTTAGCTGGTGGACCATGGTGGACAGCATTGGGGTGGGAACATCAGTGACATGGGGCATATGGAGGTATAGTTGTGAATTTTCTTCATTTATGAGGCCAGCATTATCCATCACATCAACATATTGAGCAAGTTGATTCTCAGCAAAAGTGTTGAGAGCCAGCACACAAGTAAAAGACTTGATGCACTAGCAGGTGTTAGGATTTTTGCCCATATTCCCAGCATGCTAGATTACCAGGAATCGCTAGGGGAAAGTTCCCTAAGGCGAAGTGAATTGGAAATCAGTTAGCCTGAGTTTCATAGTAACTACATTTGAAATTTTTTTGGATATTTTCCTGGTCATATCCATTGGAAATCAATCCAGACGAATACTTAAGATCTCAGTGGGTGGATTTTCCAACGAAATAGGGGCATCTAATAGTGATTAACTATCAGGTGTACCAATTGGGATCATTCAGTTTTCATCACTGACTGATTGGGAATGAGGAGCAAGTTGTGAGGCGAGTGATGCCGCCTGCAACTAACAAATTGATCAGTTGGTGCATGACCTGCCTTGATGGGTAATAAGTCCCATTACCTAAGCAGGTCGCTAGCCAAATATGGTTGGTTTGCTTGGATCAAGAGGAAAACATAAGGGACACGTTTTTGACTCTTTCTGTTTAGATTTTAAGGATGTTCAATGACAGAATCCTAGCCAGGATGGGGAAGACCATTGCTGCTGAGACGAGGATGGGTGATTCAATGGCAACAGCTGCCATTTTATTGAAGAGGTGTCAACTGATGGTTAGACGACCTAATCCTCACTATAAATTCCCTAGAATTCACTATAATAAAAAACAGTAATTATGAGAACAGAGTTATATAGTTCTATTGTTTTCATCTGATATATAAATTAAATAGTAAACTATCTTATTCTTTCCACTGTGCTATTCTTAAGGATATTATTACTGTGTTCAATAATTGGAAGACTCTTATAGTAAAGAGTAAAGATCTGAGCGGGGATCTAGAGAAGAAGGAGAAACAATCTGGGATTGCTGCCACCTGTGTGTTGGACCAAAGAGACTGTCACCAGGGAATCTCAGCGAAGATCAGGTTTGGAAGAACAAGGTAACAAATTCCTAGATCATGGCATCTTAAGTATTTAATCAGGAATACTGGCTAAGCGTTGGACTGAGATATAAGAATTCATACTCAACTACACATAATAGTTGTCATACTGTAATTAGTCAATAATCGATTATACTATACAATGCTGACAAAGTGCACAAGGAAACCAAACCTGTGCAGTAAAAAGCTTACTAGGGTTGTTTTCTGATAAATAACCCAACAAGTAAATTTTTACAGAAGGTTTCAGGATAATTGGGGTTAAAAATAAAAGTCTTAGCTGTGTTGATGCAAGTGTGGCTCACACTAAAAGTGAGCTCCTCAATTTCATATCTTGCATCTTCCTCAAAATCATGAGGGAAATTAGAGATAGGACTACCCTCCACCAGGGGTTCCATTGCCCCATGGAGTTGCTGGTGGATTAAAGTGTTGACATGAGCTGCAGCGGCTTTGACTGCCATTTTATTTATATTTTTATAAATAGGATAACCGTTTTTAGGATAATAATGGCAGGGCGCAATTCAGAAGGATTAATAAAAAACTCATCTAATGCAAAATCCAGTTTAACGTTATATAAATCGTCATTTTTGTCAATCTAATCAAGGCATATAAAAGGATTCTACTTGGCTAATGCTGGCCCAGCCACTGGAAATGGCAAGTTGGCCACAACTGATTGGCCATGAACTGTCAAACTTGGCAGCTCAGTTGAACCTGTTTCAGTCATTGGCTCAGGTTGGCATAAATCAACCAAATTTAAAAAAATCCAAATTTTGCCTGGCTGCAGCTTTGGAAGCCATGCCAGAATTTGCTAAGGTTGGGGGCGGGAGTTGACCCACCTTGTATAATTTAAATTTAAAATCAAACTTAACCATATGGCAAAAAGCTTAAGTAATAAATATGTCTTATGTCTAGACGTTGTTTACAACAGGCTTTAGCATCTCATTTATTGCCATGCTACAATGTCACCATTGCATATTGTCATTTAAAATTTTAAAATAAAGATGATTGGGATAGTTAGATTACACAGGGGAACAAAATTCTGTTACAATAAAAGAAACTTTTGTTCTTAACTAATTATGGTTCGCTGTTTTCATATCTGAAATTGGTTTTTCTCTGCAAGCAACAGTTTTTGCAATTTGTTTTTAACATTTTTTCACGTTAATATAAAATTTTCAAATTTTTAGCATTTATCTCAAGATACAATTGGGAAATGTTATCTTAATCACCTTTGTAGTGATAATATAATTCATTAAAACACAAAGACAATTAATGTTATGCAACCAATTTTGGAATGCAAAGGTTTAGATTACTTAATTTGAGCCTAAATATGACATAAAACACTATGTAATACAAACATATACTTTTATAACTATTAAATGATATTTACATACATATGGAAATTTTACTTAATTAATGAAGCAGTGTGACATGGAAGGCATGCAAAACTCATTCAGGCAAAGATTTTCACTTGTAGTTCTTACATTTGTGGACTTGCTCAGGATGGTCTCATATGATGCTCCATCAGTAGTCTGCCATCATATGCATGTCCCATCGCCCTTAATAATGCTCTTCCATTGTCTTCAGCAGTTGATGGAAGCTTTCTCCTGCTCATTGCTAACATCTTCAAGGTTTTCAGAAAATTTATCAAGATGGTTATTCAGGAAGTTTATCTTAATAAGTATGTTGCATCCAAGGTTGCAAAATGCCTTTAGAATCCTTTGAACCAGAAGTACATAGTTTTCTATATTTTTGTTACCAATTAAGTTGTTAATAACTGCTAAAAAAGAAGTATATATTGCTCTCTCCTTTTGATCAATCTTCCTGACAAATTCCTTGTCAATTTTAAGAGATCAAATGTGAGGACCATCAAACAAATCTGCTTTTATTTTATCATATGAAAGACCAGGAATAGCAGAAACAATGTGTTGAAACATTCATTTTCAGTATTCAGAGCCTTTTCAAATTGCTTCATCAATCCTAGATTGATTGAAGTGGGGGGAGATGATTCTGGCTTTGCTGTATTGCATGAAAACTAGAGCATTCACAGGAAACTGACTTTATATTTAGAATCAACAATGTCAAAATACATAGAAACAGTTATATAACTCATGCAACAGCCAAATTTTTTGTTCCCCTGTGTTATTTTAAGTGATTGGTTATATTGGCTTAATTAAAACTGTGAGTGATGGCAGGCAGGATATTGGAGATTATTTAAAATTTATTTGAATTATTTTTTAACTTGGGCACCATTTAGTACCAATGGTTATAGAAATCATGTACTAGATAAAATCATTGTATATGCATGTAAGTATGTTTGTTCAGCCCAACCTCTAAAATTATCTAACCAATTTCAAAATAGATTTGATAAAAAATATCATATGTGAAAGGAAACAAATGTAGGTGGGTTTAGTTCATAAGCATGATAAAATAAATAAAAGTCATATATAAGAGATAAAGATTTTATATAATTTTATAAAAATTAGTTATCATTTCAGTTAAGAGGCTTGACAATATTTAGTTGAGTTGATCTTGCCAATGGTTTTGGCTATGCGTTTGGTAATTGGTTAATTTAATTAATTCATATTTCATTCTAAATTTAGTTTGCATATATGAGTTCTAATTTTCTGTTTTGTAATTTACTAAACTTTGTATTGAGGCTATTACCAGGGTCACACGCATCCAGTTGGCCCACAGCTTTTTTATTAGCTGGATGGTGTAATGTGTTGATTTCTTGATTTTGTCATATTGACAGACGCCAAGTTTTGACACAGTTCAGTGCTCTAATTGGCTGAGAATTTTAAATTGACAGCATAAGTTTTTTAAATTAAATTCAGGGTTTTAAGATCCATTTAAGTTGTGGTGTAGGACTACATCAGCTATATTATTAAATCTAATCCAAATTTGAGTATCTAATCTGCTCATACCCTTGAACAATCAGTGGAAAATTAAGTAAATTGACTTTAATTAGATTCAGCACTTTCCAATTTAATCAGATCAATGTCTCATGACTTAATTATTAAATTTATAGAGGGTAGAATGTCAAATTTTTCCATTTGATTAATTCTTCACAATTTGATTGGTTCAATAGGCCAAACTTGTAAGATTAAATGACAAAATGCAATTATGAAATCACAGCATGATAGTAGATGGAAGGGTAAGAAAGCTTTGAATGACGTCCAGTTATAAGTAAACATTTACATATGCATAAGCTTTTTACAATAAGTTAAGTATTCTGCCAATGTTTGTATATTTAATTGTTTACTAATCACTTTTAAATTTACCAATTGTCAGACAATTACAAGTCCAATATTGTGATAAGAGTGTTTAAAAGGTTAATGAGGAAAATATTGGCTAAAAGTCTCTAATAATTCTAAGTAAAATCCTTAAATCAGGGAAATCCTTCTAAGTACACTCTTTGGCTAAAAAACTTGATTGTTGACAGTCAGGTTGTTCTAAACCCACGGCCAAATACAGGAAGTATTGTTGAAGCTCCTCCCTAACCCCTCAGTTGTTCCATTCAACCACCTAGGTGGAGACCATTCCTTTTATAGGGGTGAAGGGGGTTCTACAAGGTGCATATATTTTTCCACCCAATGATTGGGCTTAATATAAATCTTGCCTAACGGACTTGTCCTACTAATTATTGACCCTTTATTGGCTGTTCAGGTGAAATGAGGCAATAATTGAGTGCTACAATAGGTCAAAGCTCCATATTTACTAATGCAGATGCGCGTAGCTTTCTATAAATTCTTGGCCATCTTACTTTGAGCCTTAAATTGTTTAAACACTAAGCAGTGACATATTAATAGGGTTCCTCTTTTACCATGTCGCTGTGGCCAATAAAATACCATAAAAACTCCTCTTTTTATAGTTTTTCAATTTTTCTAGTTTAGTATAATTTATATTAAAAAATTCCCTATTCTTCTAATAAGCAGCTGAGAGTATCAATAGATCTGCTCTGCTAAATTACTAAATCCTTTGCAAATAGCCCAGCGGGTAACAATAAACGCCATGGACTTGACATTTGGTGCTCAATACAGGGGACTGTACACCTCAAAACGCTAACTAAGAAAAAATGGAGTTAGTGGGGCAAGCACCCTCACGACCTTACTTCTGAATCTAAACCCCAGCTAACTACTCTGCAAATTCAGTCAGCCAATGCTTTGTATTGCCTCAAAAGGCTTTAATAGCACTCTTTACAAGGCCTTTATAAGGCCTCCCCTAATATCCACAAACCCCATTTTTTTAGTACTAGATGGTCACAAACCCCATTTTAGGGATAAGTTTACCCCTAATGAGGGAAGTATTGTTTCCTTCCTTTTACCATATGAAGTTTTATGGAAGGAGCAACTGGCCATTTAAAAATCAAGTACATCCTTTCCTGATTGAGTCATGGGGCTTAGGAGATGAAGTTTCGCACATGGTCACCCTCAGCACATGGACGGAGTTAAACAAGCACTCCTTGAGTAATTTGGCTCCCTTCAGAGTTTGAAAATACAAAAATAGGCCTTTATGTGCCTTACATTGAAAAAGGAAGAATTGATCGCCTCTTTTGTTAAGCAGTTTTAAATTAAATCTCAATTTCTACTGCTTGCAAAAATGATAACACTAGAAAATGGCATTGCGGCTATCTTGGCTGTATTAGCTTCCCATCCCTCCTTGGAGATTTATATCTCCTCAGCTAAGAGCTCTTTTCAACATGTATAAGATATCAAAGAGGCCTTGTTGGTGATGGCCAACATTTATAGTTCGACCCAACACAAGAATCTATGAGGTAAGCATCTACTCTGACACTCTAACATCTTCTTCAGCATCTCCATCTGGAAACCTGCTTCTGCATAGTTGCCGCTACAAAATTCTTCTCCATCCCGTGAATATAGTCAGAGGATAATGGCCATGATGGGACAGTGCTCCCCTCCATCTTCAGATAAAAAATCCAGTTGGTGAAGGCATTTGACCCTTGCCTTGCCTCTTCTTTTCAAAAGCGGTTCTCAAAGTGGTTCCATTGTACCGTCCTTCAATGAAGCTACCTCTTTCTCTCTAAACCCGCTCCTCAGGCCATCTCACATCCAAAACTGGTATTCATGGGTCAGCCCAAACCCCCTACACCAAAATCTAAAAGGGTAGATGAGCGCCCCTAGGGTCTCTCCTGCAACAAAGGAAGCCCTGAACTTAATTCACAACTGATGGACTCCATGATTTTCAGTGATACTCCTCTGATAAAAAATATGAAGGGGTTTGAAGATGTTGGGCATTATGTTTATGAGCAGTCGCAATTCTGATATGACTGGATGATAAGCCCTAAGTTGTTATATAGAATGGGGTAGAATCTGGAAAAACTGAATATAAGTTACAATTTTTGAGCGCCTTATGATGAGGCGATATTGGGTTAGATTTGATGAAATTGGATTGCTTTCTTGTAAGGCGATGAGGAGATGTCAATGTGAGATAAATAATTGGAAAATCGCCTTGTTTTTGTCAATCATGAACTTATTATATAGCAACCTATGCTGGGACCAATGAGATGTGGTGGAACAAAAATACTAAGCAAAATGGTTGGTATCGACCAAAGTTGCTAAGTTATCAGTGAGACAAGTAGATTGAAGGAGGTTAGGTTGTTGATAGTTTAGAGTGAGAAGAACAGTGGGTACGCTGTATTTTATTATGTAAATAAAAGAGTGTCATCAGAGCAATAGTTCTATTTTTATTGAAAGTTTGTTACCTTGTTTCAGGTGTCAATTGTCATATCGTTGGCCTATTGCTTAGTGGGATGAACCCTGAGCAAAAACCCTTCGTCTTATCTCTGAGATACTGCTAAATTTATAACAGGAGCCCCAGGCGAAGTGGAGATACCTTATAGGTAGAAAATGAAGAGAGGAAATATGACTATGATCCCATGTAAAAACCTATCTCCGTCAAGAGTTGAGGGTTTTGAGGTTATTGACACTGCCAGTGACGCTGACCAGCTCTTTGACACACTGATCCAATCCACCCAGTGTGTTCATACCCTGAAGACTATCAAAGAAAAATCCTCTGAGCTGCCAAAAGGCTTGCCTCTACTCTTCATCTAAAGGAGATCCTCGCTCTTTCCGCTTAACTTGGGTGAAACCTTAACCAAAGTGAAGGTTGTTGTCAATGGATTGCGTTTTAGGGATATTCACAACACTGGTTCCCTGGTGAACGTTGTGTCAACAAAACTTATTAAAAATATTATGCTGGCCCCTGACATTGACTACAGCCAAGAGTTTGAAACAGCTGGTCCTAACAACACCTGCGCTATTGGAGCCTACTCTTCTCTTCCCATTTGTTTTGGAAAGCTCATCTTATCAGCCCCAGTAGTGGCCTTGGCCAACATTACCTATGATCTACTCATTGACTCAGTTTATGCTTGAATATAAATTGGTTATTAACTTGAAGCAGGGCTATCTCTCCACGATTAACCACGAATTTCCTCTGATTCTGACCAATAATGAGCTTCATAAAAAAATACGCTTGCACCAATGAGTACACCTCCTCCGCCTTACCACTACTCTACATGACGGGGGATGAGTACAGAGAAGCTGCCCAAATCAGTGGATGCTCTACAGGGTATTCCTTTTAATGCGACTGAAGAGATAGTCATCAAGGTTGGTGAACAAAGGGTTTTGACATAAAGATTAACCTACAAATCCCAACAACAGCTTATAAGCATCTAACATGAGTTGGGGTATTATACCCATAGAGCCCAGAGTATTTCCAGGCGTATTAGACCCATCCTATAAGCGACACATCAATCTCCTGCTGAGGAATCCAACCTCAAAGGATTTGGTCATAAAAAACATCAGGCGATTGGAAGATGCCTGCTGATACACATTATGGATATTTGTCAAGAGAGTGTCTGTAACTCTTCGTTCCCTGAGAGGTGGTGTGGGATGCAAACCCACACCGCCAGGGAACTAGCTGTTAAGAGAATGGGAAACAAGGCACCACGTATGGTGCCAAAACAGAAGGGGTCCAAGGCTAGGGTGTACAGTGCAGTATACAATATTAAGTAAGCGAGAAACAACACAACTTGGGATGACCCCAAAGGGGAGTCAATAACCAAATTCAAATTGGTGCTAGGAGGCTTGGATGCCTCTATCTGGAGGGAAACTGAGCGGCTCAATGATGCACCAGAAACTTTTGTTATTTGAGATAGGATGTAGTGGCCAATGTAGTTGGAGATTTCCTTGAAGAGGTCCAGATCCAGGTTCGCCCAAGGAACCATAAAGAAAATGTAAAAAAACGGGAAATTTTATTGTGAAAAATTGACAATAAGGAATGTTGATCACAAAAACCATATTTAAACATCATTGGGGTAATTCTGGGTCTGCAGAAGTGGGCACAAGCCTTGACGCACCAATAGGCACACACTTCCATCCAAATTGGTAGTATACACCAAAACTGACTTCACTTGAGTAATCAATTGAAGTTGTAACCTACCTAAACGCGTTATTTTGTAGATGTAATGGGTTTCAAACCCCTATCCCTCAATCAAAGAGATGGAACCATCATAATTAATTAAATAGCTCATCCGTTTTAACGCCTGAGATGATACAATAGGCTGGGCGTTTTGCACCTCACTTTTACCAACCTGGGCATATTTGGCTTGTACCCAGCTTTGGTCTAAGGTTTGCTTGAGGTCATGGAGGGCCTGAAGTTTCACCTTCTGGGCCTCCTGCCGCACAGCCTTATCCTCGGGGTGGTACCTACTATCAAGTCATTTAACCATGACATTACCCTCAACTCTTCCTTGGGCTCCACCCCCCCTCCAGGGGCATTTGCTAAGAAAAGTTTTTATGAGCGGGAGCCAACTTCATAGCAGAAATGTCAAGCTTGGACTTTGATCCTGAAGTCTCAGGAAAACGTTAATGGAAAGATCAATCAGTTCTTTGGCATGCACATAGTCATGTGTTGGTACCCAATTGTTCTCTGCAGCGTCAAACCCTTCCAGGATACCAGGTACTAAGCCTTCATTACATAAAGCGGGAGGCTACTATCTCATCCACTTCTAACTCTGGCGCCCCATACACGAGATAAGCCTAGGGAGTCTCAGGTGGAGGCCCTCAAACATCATAGATTTGCTCTCATGAAAGACAGAGAAGATCTGAAACAAAGAGGGATATTTAACTGGTATGAGGCATGGCCCACTTTTCTAACAACGCGGTAAGGGTCAATCCTCTTTGGTCCCAGCTTTTTTCATGGCTGAAAGATAGGGATGTTACGAGCATTAAGCATCATGAGATCCTCTTCCTTGTATGCTGGACCCACTCGGTGCTTACCATCAGCATTCTCCTTATACACTTGCATTGCCGCCTCCAAACACGTGGAAACCCCCTAGTGGTTTTTCTTGATAGCCTTGGCAAAATCCACCACTGCTTCAACTTTGGATCTGCAGCTGGGCTCCATGTTAAAGGCGGGGTTAAAACCATGGTGGCAAAAAAGGGGGAACAACTGATTGTAGAATGCAAAGTGTTGTTGTAGCTAAATTTGGCCATAGGAAGGTGAGAAGCCCATACTGTATGATCCGCGGCGGTGTAACACTGCAGAAACTTCTCCAAGCACTGGTTCACTCGTTCAGTCTGCCCATCTTATTGAAGTGAAAGGCAGTTGAATGGCAGGAGCGAAACTGAAGAGTCTAACACAGCTCATCCCAAAAGACAGAGGTAAACAAGGGGTCCCTGGTCACTAATAATTTCTTGGGGGAACCCCATGAAGCGCAAACACATGCGTGACGAAGAGCATGGCCATCTCAGACACAGTTATTGTCATTCTGCAAGAATAAAGTGGAGAACTTTGTAAAACGGTCCACCACCGCCATGATGGCATCATAACCATCAGAAACGGGTAATTCCACAATGAAATCCACTGATAAGGTAGTCCAGGGCCCTTCAGCCTTTTGTACTGGTACCAACAAACCCGCTAAAGGTTGACGATTGGGTTTCATTTTATTGCAGATCAGGCACTCTTTACAATACCGCCCCACCTGAGCAGGCAAGCCCTTCCAATTGTAGGTGCATTGTATCAACTTCAAGGTCTTTGCTTTCCCAGATTGACCAATGGTGATTCCTTCATGATGCTCCCAATGATTTCCAGTCGCAGTGGTCCAGCAGGAACCCATAGGCGCCCCTGAAACCGCACCATCTCATCCTTTATGTGATAACCCCTGGATGAATCCTCCTGATTCAGAGCACCCTTAGCAAGAACCATAGCATATTCAGCTGATAACGGCTGAGAAAGGACTACATTTCTGAACATATGGTATTCCTCCACATTTTCCAGAGGTGCAAGCGCTGACCCTTTGGCTGGGAAAGAGGGAAGTTAAGACATAATTTTATTTAGAGGAATCATCACCTGTGTGTTGTGGACTTTTACCTCATTTTATAAGGAGCTAGAGCAGGGTTGCGGCTCTAAGCATCCTCCAAACCATTCTCCTTGCCCTTGGTAAACTCATAAGAAAAAATTAAATTGAGGAAGAGTTTCATAACAACAGTTCTGCTGTGGGGGATAGGACATGAGGAGTACGGTAGTACAGCAAGGCACGGTGATCTGTAAGTACACAGAATTATTGGGAGGAGCCATGAAAGTGGTGACGCCAACAAGTCAGCAACTCCACCACTGCTAGTAGCTCTTTGTCATAAATGATGTAATTCAACTCAGGCAGAGACATTTTTCTAGAAAATATCCAACTGGATGCTCTATCCTATCTTTACCTACTTGTAACAAGGCAGCTGCTATGGAAAAGTAGGAGGCATCAGTAGACAACATGAACTCTTTTGAAGGGTCAACATGGTGAAGGATGGACGTGGACAACAGGGTGCACCTCACTGCTTGGAAAGCTTCCTCCAAAATGGGGGACCACTGAAACACTTTTGCAGTACTAGCCCTATATAGAGGCGCTGCCACCTTGGAAAGATTGGGCGTGATCTTCTTGAGGAACGTACACGTCCCCCAAAAAACTCCTCAATTCCTTTAATAGAATGGGGGTGGACCACTCACAGATTGTCTTCTCCTTGTCTGGAGTTATCATATGTCCTTGGTCAAACACGACGTTGCTCAGAAAAGTGACCTGGGACTTGAAAAATTCGCATTTACCTTTTCTTAGTGTAAGGCAGGATGCCCTTGACCTCTCCTCCACTTGCCAAAGGTGTACTGCATGTGACTCATGATCAGGGGAAAGCCCCAGGATATCGTTCATTTAGGCAACTGCGCATACCCCTAACAAGTCCCCCAACGCAGCATCAATGCGGCGTTAAAATAGGGTAGGGGCATTTTTAAGCCCAAAGGGCATGACCCAAAACTGGAAAATCTCTTTTCTGGTACAGAATGGGGTTACCACTCCTTTCCCTTCTTTATTCAGATCTGATTGAACGCATTGAGTCAATCCAATTTGGAGAAGACTTTAGTCTTCACTATGTAAAGCGCAATCTGAGAATCCAAAGGGATATAATGGAGGTCTGGTACAGTAACATTGTTTAAATTCCTATAGTCTACACAAGGACAAAAAGTTCCATCAGCTTTCTCCACAAAGATAATTGGGGAGCAAACAGGAGAGATACGCTGAAAAATAGCGCCTTAGGCTAACTGCTCCTTCACCCACACATCTAAAGCCTCTTTTCTGGACAGTCAATGGGTAAATGGGAGAAGATATATGCACCAGATCCACAGTGAGCTTGAAGTCACAATAAAATTCAGAGTGCTCAGGAAGTGTGTTAGCGGATGCTGCATCAAAATAAGATTCCAACCCCTCCAAACAGGATGGTAGGGGAACCTCCACAGAGGGCTTCAACAAAGGGTCAAGGCTAAGGGTGTGAAGGTGGGGCCATTGGGGCAAGACTCCCTGAACGTTAGCCTCAGACAAAGGAACAACTAATTTACGACCATTATTTAATGTAAGGGGTAAGGTATTCTCTTTCAAGTTGGTTTTGATGTCAAACTTCCGCCACCACTCTACACCCAAAATAATGGGGAACACTAGGTTTATGATAGTTTGTAAGTGGTCGGACAGGAGATAGGTGCCCACCTGATAATCCACTGACCCCATGATTTTCAGCGTGGGGATAACTTGAGAAGCCCCGCCTCTAACCATATCAACTGGCAAGTAACTCAAGTCCAGGTAGTCAGCAAGGTCTTGGTCCATAAAATTTTCAGAGGCACCGGTATCCACCAAAACAGTTGTGCTGAACTTCCCCAGAGGGGATGTAAGGGTAGCGGTCAACAAAAAGTATCCAGAATGAGCTTTATTCAAAGCAGAAAATGCCACCATCTCGCCCAAAAATCCTTCCTCTGGCTTGAGCAAGCCTTCAGGGTGTGTTTTTGAATCATAGAAAGGGTAGGGATAGTTGGCCACTTTTAATAATGAGGCCACATATCCCACCCCATCTTCTGCAAGTGCATATAGTTTACCATATTTGGAACGAAGTTCTTTTTCCACTTCTTGAATGCTATGGATCATGGTAGGGTTCAAACAAGGTTTCTCAGGGGTAATCTGATATACAGGAATGGGGTTCTCACCCAAGCCATAAGAGATAATAAAAGGCTCAATTGTGATATAATGCTCGCATTGTAAAATGCATTTTCAGGCTCCAGTGACCCCATACCTGCTCCGAGGGTTTGGTGTGCACCATCATCCAGGGCCATCACCCCCAAGCCCATAATAGACGCTTTGTCTTGCACCGCAGAAATGCAGTGCAAAGAAAACTCATTTATCAATGTCCATTTTTGGTTAAGTTCAGGTCTAGACTCTCCTGGACCCTCAACTTCTGCCAAAACGAGGAGGGATTCAGTTGTGAGCTCTTCACAATTCAAGGAAATATTGCTAGTCGCAGATGCGGTATTTATAGGGGCAACCACAGGTGACATCATCGTGGCGAATCATCTGAAATCTTTAATTTAGACTTGGGGCTAGACCCCTGTTTGGCTTCAAATTCAGATGAATACAAAGGATTAGAAAGATAAGATTTTTTCATTTTAGAGATTTGCGCGACTTTTTGGTTCCCATATTTATAGGGAATGACCTGGGTGAAACCATGATGGCCAAATTACCTTGCCTCTTCCAGGTTGGGGCAGGGAAACCACCCCAAAGGGCTTCAATGAGATGATCAAAGTTGGAAGGGGGCAACTGCCATATAGGGGAGTTTCACTTGATAGGTTCAAGGTAGATTGGAGAAATGACGTTTTAATGACATTGGGCAATGGTAAGGCCTGGGCTTTTTCAGGAAATTCATTCAAATATACTTTCATTGTCTGACCATATTGACGCAGCAAAAAGAACTTGTAGAAGGGATGGATGGATGCTTCATCAGGACAACATTGCTCCAAGACACGCTCCAAGTCCTCCACTGATCACCACAAGAGCGGATGTGTGCAGAACACCACAAAAACCCAGCCAGTCACATCTGGAGGCATCTGATAACCAAATCCATTACCCATGAAAGAGGATGTGAACCAGATAAATTTTATATCTAAAGAAGCTTTCAGCTCAAGGGAAGCCAAGGCTTGTTAAAATTCTGAGTAAATCTTGGGAGAAAGTTGGGTAATCGCAACAACAGGATCATGAAAAGTCTGAGACCACCAGGTATGAGAGGAAGGGTGGTCACTTCCCAGTTAGTAGTTGCAAGAATAACGCTGAGACGCACCAAAACAAAACTAATGAGAAAAGTGTGATGATCACCATCATGGCAGTGACAAACGGCCAGCGCACCCAGTTTATGCATAAAGAAAGTCCCACACAGATAATTCTGATGCGAATATAATAAAAAGGTTCATTGACTACTGTCAAGAGAGTGTTTGTAACTCTCTCGTTCCCTGAGAGGTGGTGTGGGATGCAAACCCACACCGCCAGGGGAACTAGCTGTTAAGTGAATGGGAAACAATGCACCACGTATGGTGCCAAAACAGAAGTGGTCCAAGGCTAGGGTGTACAGTGCAGTATACAATATCAGGTAAGCGAGAAACAACAAAACTTAGGATGACCCCAAAGGGGAGTCCATAACCATAAGAAAATTGGTGCTAGGAGGCTTGGATGCCTCTATCTGGAGGGAAACTGAGCGGCTCAATGATGCACCAGAAACTTTTGTTATCTGAGATAGGATGTAGTGGTTAACGTAGTTGGAGACCTCCTCAAAGAGGTACACACTCAGGTCCGCCCAAAGAACCATAGATAAAATGTAAAAAAATGTGAAAGTTTATATTTAAAAGTCAACCAACAAGGAATGTTGGTCACAAAAACCATTTTTAAACATCCAGGGTAATTCTGGGTCTGCGGAAGTGGGCACAAGCCTTGATGAACCAATAGGCACACACTTTCATCCAAATTTGTATTATACATCAAAACTGACTTCACTTGAGTAATCAATTGAAGTTGTACCCTACCTGAACGCGTTATTTTGTAGATGTAATGGGTTTCGAACCCCTGTCCCCCAATCAATGGAATGTAAACCATCCTAATTAATTAAATAGCTCATCCGTTTTAACGCCTGAGCTGATACAAGGGGCTGGGCATTTTGCACCTCACTTGTACCAACCTAAGCATATTTGGCTTGTACCCAGCGTTGGTCTAAGGTTTGCTTGAGGTCATGGAGGGCCTGAAGCTTCACCTTCTAGGCCTCCTGCCGCACAGCCTTAACCTTGGGGTGGTACCTACTATCAAGTCATTTAACCATGACAACATCAAGAAAGTCCACTATATTGTGTCTATGGCTGATATAAGCTTACCCGCCAACTAATCATTATGTACCTTGACTACCATTTATATCTCAAAGAAACTAACCCCAGCTGAGCTGGATAAAGTCTAAACCCTGCTTTAGGCACAAAGTGACATTTTCTCCAAATCTGACAATGACTATGGGAACATGAGGTGTGGACTCAAACTATTGATGTCAGGGATGCACAACCTATTCACTCCAAACCCTACCACAAATCAAAGGTTGAGGAGCTACAAATGTGGACAGAGCTCAAAAAGCTGCTGGGCGTTGGATTACTGGTGCCATCACAAAGCCGTTGGTCTCCCCAGCTTCTACTAGTAAAGAAAAAAGATGGATGCCATTGTGTAGTTATGGAAAACTCTCTTTTTCTCGGCGTAACTTTATGAGCCAAATTACACGAATTTATAAAACAAATTGACTTCACCCTGTTGTAGTTTTGCTCTAATGTCCTCAGATTCTCCACCAGCTGCTCCAGCGTGGGGCAGCGATGAACCTCCCCCCGCTGTTTTCTGTCTGGCAGGAAAACGCGCTAGGACTGGTTCACCCAGTCATTCTAAACCTATGAGATGATTCGTTCTGCCTAAGGACCTAGATGCCCACCTTGCTTGTACCCAAGCGGTACCTCGCTGCCCCCTAGTGCTCCCCAGAGTAACATGCGCTATGGCCTAAGGGTCAAATATGGGAAACTATCCCATACCACGACTAAGCCATTATCAAAATGGCACAGGAATTGATGAAACCCGCCAGTTTTATTGATTTCTGCTCCTACAAGGGGTATTTCAACCTCAGCTTCACCTTTAAAGATGATGATGCCACTGCAGCAACTGTGCCTTGGTATTCCAGGGCACCCCTCTCCCCACAACTCAGACTCAGCTCCCAGCGAACACCACTTTGGTGGTTCAGTTTGCTGATTTACCCACCCACATCCCCCCTGAAGTGCTCCACCAGGAGCTGATGGACAGTTTGGCAGCCTATGGCTCCAACCCCATCTAACAATTTGTGGTCCCAAATGGGGCCACACAACTCGCTGGGCCTTGGGCATATGCCACGATCAGCCCTGAATCTAATAAAATCGCGGTATCAATTCCGCTGTGCACCATTATTCCCTCAGTGCCCGACCATCAGTTTTGGGCCCGCGTTGAGGGTGGGCAGATGATCTGTCCATCATGTTTTGAGTTGGACCACTCGAAATGCAAGTGCCCCTCCTCAACCACTTCTGGAAGATCAAATGACTCATCCACCGACATCCAATCTGCTGCCCACCCTGTACAATTTCTGGTATGGGGCACAATATACCTCCCCCACCCCCAAAGCCTGTTGCTGCAGCTGCACCTGCAGCCACCAATCAGCCTCCTCCTCACCCCAATGCCATAAATAATTCCACTAATCAAGAATCAGATTGGATCCCAGTTTGATCCCATGCTTCCTCAAATAATTCAACCAAACGTCAACTGTATGCTGACTCCCCAATCCAATCTAACCAAAACCCATGGGAATTATTGGCTGAAGTTAACAAATCAGGTAAGCTCATTGAAGAACCATCTCTGCAAATTGAGCGGTTTGTTAATGCAGAATGGGACGCCAGATATCCCCTTGACTTTATACCCCACAGCCAAACGCCAAATCATTTCAAAGTGATCACCAGCTTGCAGTCAAAGCAGCTGCAACACCAGATTGTTGTCCCCTGCATAAAGCTGTCATTAAATCAGTAGCGATGCTTACAGGTGGAATTCCACTTCTGTTATCCCTGCAACCTTAATTCCAAAAAATAAAATCACGGTGAACCAGCTATACAAAAACACAAATGATGCTATCCAGAACATGGCAACTATAGCATGGAATCCAAAAGCAAAAATAACCTGAACCAACATTGCCACGTTCGTTAAACTCCCAGTTGCTTGCATCAAAGCTGGAAAAGCTTTAACTGAATATCTCAGTGACATTTATCTAGCTGGCAATTTACATGAGATTCCAATTATCAGTGATATCAAACCCCATGCCACAGATGCCCCAACGCCATTACTTTCAGGCGTGACACACACTCTAATATGGGAGGAAGAAGCGGCTGCTGAAGAGGCTGCCAAAGATGAGCCCCCGGCCCCCCTCCCCTTCCAACATGGAGGGATAAGCGGTTTCCGCTGCTCACCTGGTTGGTTGTTTTTTGATTTGTTCATTCAATCCGCTCATTAGGGCGTTTTGTTTGAACCAAGTAGTTATTTTAGTTTAGTTAGTTTTAGTTTCAGTAATGTCTGTCCCCTGGTCGGCTTGCCTTGAATAAATATTGTGTAGTTATGGACTACCACAATTAAACTACTTCACAAAAAAAGGATAGCTACCCTATCTGTAATGATTGATGATCATTACATGAATCTCATAAGGTGGGGATTATGAGATTCATGTGTGTCGATATTTGCAATTCTGTTATCCTGAGTAGGATTTTCTTATTTTGGGTCAATAATGGAATAAAATTAAATAACTTTTTATTTGTTTGGTTGTTCGTTCTGAGGTTCCCCTCCAATTCTCCATCGAGTTGCCTGGATGCCATCAATTCTGGAGGCTTTTGCGCCCCTAATTACCTACAATTCATTTAGCCCTTTTAGAAAGTATTTCAAAGTGAGGTCATCCCCGTTGGACCTCACTTTGGAATTATATTCTGACTCTGGGTTCGCTTCCTGATAAAGGCTGAATTTACTAGACTTGTTTATTTAATTTAATTTATTACTTTATTTTAAGCAAGGTTGGGAGCACAGATGGCAGTGCGATAAGGAGGAGGAGAAAGGGGGTGGACGCGGTGGGATCCTATTGAGAGTGGCCCTGCCCTGGTGAGAGGGGAGGAGCCATAGTGGCTCCGAGGTGACAGAGGCCAGTTGGCCGCACCTTGTCCTGGTGACCCTGAGGCGACAGAGGCCATAGGAGACACACCTCAACCCGGAGGCCCGAGGTGACAGAGGCTGGTGCACTGCACCTCGGCCTGGTGTGCCTGGCAAGGCTGTTCATTAGGACATGACCATCCAGAGTTGGTATGGCCATATATGGGGGTGGATGTTTAGGGCTGGTGGTAGGCCGGGCCTTGGGAGCCCCGCTCGTTACACTATCCCTCATATTGATGACACTCTAGTCAGCTCTCTGTATCCAAGTTTTATCTGAGAAGGACTTGGATAGTGGGTATTGGCAGATGGATCTTTCTCCACAGGATCAGTAGAAGTGCGCCCTAATCTGTAATGAGGGCCTATTTCAACCCTTGCAATTAGCCCAAGGGTTTTCTAACACACCTGCAACCTTCCAGTGGGCGATAGATCATATTCTCCAGAAACTCAAGTTGAGAAAGTGTGATTGTATATCACAATGACATCACAGTTTTCCTAAGACCTTCAACGAGCACTCTACTCATTTAAAAGAAGTGTTTCAACAGTTGTGGTCATCTAACATCAAGCTGAAGCCCTCCAAATGTACTTTCTTCCAGAAGAAGCTGGACTTCCTATGTCACGATATCTCCTTAGATGGGATAAAACCCCTCCAACAAAGCTAAAGTGATATCCAAAATGCCTGCGCCCAGAACCCTTCATGAAATACAGTTGTTTTTGAGAAATGATGGGGCATTACCATCAATATATCCCCATGTTCGCCCAGCTCAGTGAGCCCCTAGTATGTAAGAAGAGTGTCTATAACTCTCCTGTTCCCAGCGTGGTAGTGCTTGGTGCACAGGTCCAACGCCAGGAAACTAGCCGTTAGTAAAAAAGGTACTAGAGCCCAGCAGAGGTGCTGGAACAATAATAACTTAAGTAACAAAGTGCGATCTTTATAAATAAATAACCAACCAAAATTGATGTGGTGCAAGAAAGGGAAAAGTGGTAAGCGTCCCAGGTTAAAGGAAACCTGGGTGAACCAGCTGTGCACTAGGGGATAACCTAATCATATGTAAAATGATATGGTTAACATAGCTGAGACATCATCAAAGAGGTCCATGCACAGGATTGTTTTAATAACATAAGAAAATGGGAAAAGTGGGAAAATTTTATTGTGAGAAGTCGACCAACAAACAATGTTGGTCACAAAAAATTTAAACAACGTCATAATAATTTGGGGTCTGCTGAAGCGGTCCCAAGCACCAATTCACCAATAGGAAAACACTCCTGTCCAAATTAGTAGAATACACTGAAACTGACTTCACTCGAATAATTGATTGAAGTTGTACCCTACCTGAATGCATAATTTCATAAATGGAATGGGTTTCAAACCCCATTACTCAATCAACCGAATTGAGTATCCTCATTAATTGAATAAACTTTCCGTTTTAACGCCTGGGCAGGTGCAAGGGGCTGGGAGTTATGCACCTCACTAGTTCCAACCTGGACATATTTGGCTTGTACCTATTGGGGTTAATGTGTGCTTAGGTCAGGGAGGGCCTGAAGCTTCACCTTCTAGGCCTCCTGTCACCCATCCTTATCCTTGAATTTGGTGCCCACTATCATGTCATTTAACCATTATTGCAATCTTGATATGACTGGATGCTAATTGTGGGACAGATAGGGCGAAATCAGCTGAAATTGATATAGTTTAATATTATTCAAGTGCCTCAAGATGAGGTGATATTGGGATATAATGGGTTTTATTGGATATAACGGGTTATTGGATAACCTCTATATAAGGCAATAAGGCAATGTCGACATTTGATGAATACTAAGTAAATCGCCTACAATTAGGGTGACAGGGGATTAAAGAATAACAAGCCAAATTTGAAAAGAATTGGTGGAATAGAATAGCCCAAGCCATGAGAGCAGTATCGCCTGAAGCCACTGTATATAAGTGAGATGGGCGATTGAGAGAGGTAGGTTTTTAATATTAGAGAAGAAACGGGACAGCAAAAGATTGCTGTATTTACTAAAAATAAGTAAAGAATCAGTTGGGGCAATTGCTCCTATTTTTTACGTATATTTTCAAGCGTGTCCAAAGGACTGACAATCCCACATCGTCTGTCTGTTGCTCAGTGGGTTCAACTTGTATGAAAAACCTGATGGATCTAATGATACCATCTGAATTTATAACAGTGGTGCTCACTACAGTGGGCCCATTGATCAACCACCTAATACTCCAGAACTCTAGTCGCCAGCCATGCCTTACATAAGCTGCGTTGCTGGGGAATATTTATGGAACACCGCACCAGCTGTATATGAGGAACTCAAACTTATTTTAGACGCAGTGCTCAAAAACCAAGATGAACTTCTTCAAGAACGAGATGCTGTCATGCACCAACTTGATAGTACGTTTAGCCAAATGCAAATCTTGGGACAACAAAACAAAGAACTCACCAACCAATTGAATGATACCACTGAATGGCTGCAGTGCACAGAACGAAGATTGACCAATACCTCTTGGTCTTCTCCCTGGGAAAAGAGTGACCATCAATAGGGGCATTTTATGAGGAAGAATATGATGCTGGTTGGAGCTACTACACCCAGGATGGTAGTACCAGATACAAATATGAGTCATAATGACACTTCCCTCAAGTAATGGTGGTACCGCCCATGGCAGAAGGTCACACTACCCCTGAAGCGGCGGACCTCCCAACTTCTGCTAATCCAACTCCTCATTGAGAAACCACTTTTAGATCTTGAACCATTCCTCAGTATGGCTAAAACCTCATGAACGGGATGAGGAAGTCAATATCAAAATACTACCTCCATTTGACCACAATGGGAACATTCATGGGTTCTTCAAACAGTTGAGTTTGCATCAGAAGGCTCCTCTAATAGATGGAAGGCTAAGTTGTTAATATCTGCCTTAGATGTCAGAAGCACCAATCAGGTCACCTGTTACCTCCCAAGTAGCTCTGTCACCTATAAGGATGTAAAGGATACCATACTCCGCCTGTTTGGGGGTACTTCCAAGATGTCGCATCAAAAAGAAGAATACTTAACAATTGGATTCTGTCAAAATGAGATCTCCTGGAGTTTGATGACTGATTAACAACAGAAGCCCATGTGCTGATTGGAGCAGGGTACTTAGCAGAAGCCAACGTATGCATTGCCATGACCTCCACGGTGAAGCCATATTATGAACTTTATAATGTCATTTTTCCACTTCTGGATGATGACGTACCTCTGCTCAAGATTGTACAGTTTTTGTATCATGTATCCCCTAACTTTCCGCCACCAAATATGGAACAGAAAACTACCTCCGCTACTTCACCCTCTAATTTGAATGAATACTCTCATCTGACTCCAGCTCCAGTTAGTAATCATTGACCTTACTATAACTCTGCACTTTGTCCTTGGCTGAATTATACTCAACAGTTTGATCAGTGACAGTGGCTGGTCATGAAAACCACAAGCAACCCAGTTATTGACCAGTACCTAGCTATACTGACTGTCAACAATAAGCTTAATGACCTGGGGCTGGTTATGCTGAATTACCCCAAACATTCCGGTCTGGACCTTCTTATGATAATCAAGGACGTGGCCCTTATGGGTTTAACTGCTATGAATGCGGTCGCCCTGGTCATTTGGCAAAACTCTGCCATAACCGCCATGTGAACTATTTACGCCAAGATCAATACTATCGGGGAAAAGATGGATCTGAGTAGAGACAGGACCCTCTACCTCTGCGATACCAACTCAAAACGTCCCCAAATCAATAGTAGTATACCCTTTGGAAGCCCCTCAGTACAATGACGGAATTTTATATCAGCAGCCAGTTGGAGGAGTAAATGTAGTAACCTGAGCTCAAGCTAAGGCGGCGGCAGAAGAAGAGTCCATCAAACAACTGAATCTTTATGCCTGTCAAATGCTTGATCAGGCTTCCTCAGAAAAACTTGATTCTGCCGCGGATGCACCAACTCTGAAAGTAGTAAACGTCGCCCTTCTGGTAGATGCCATTGTCAAAGGTTACCCCAAGTTGGTGAGGGTATAATGAGTTTTCTTGAAAAAGAGAGCTTGTAAATGTTTATGTATTAAACAGTCAATATTCTTCTTATTCTGAGTGTGCATACTGTGATATTTTTGGTGCAATAAATAGAGTTCATGCTATAATAGATACTGGTGCTCCAGTCAAAATAGTTTACACTAAATTGATGGCAAAGTTGATATTAAAACCTGATGTGGACCATCAAATGGTGTATGGAACTGCTGGAGCAGTAAGCACCATCTCTGAGGGGGCTTACAGTGCGCTACCTCTGCGCTTTGGGACCATTGTCATTTTAGCCCTGGCAATTGTGCTGCCAAATGAAAACTATGTTCTGTTAATCGGGACCACTTTCCTACGCCATTTTGGGGCTGTTGTTAATATGACGGAGGAGACACTCGCCAATCTGGGTCGACAGATCCCATTTTACTTCACCTCTAGTGGAGTACTGAAGGATCCGGTGCATATGATTCATATCAACATTGCCTATAGTGACAGGGTAATTCCAGAATGCTATCACCAACTATAGCGCAAGACACGGCCCCTTCCCCAGCAGATATACGAATATTAAGGGATACCTATTCTAGTGGCATGGCCCATATCTATACCTTCTGGCCATCAAGTCCTAGTGAACTCCGAGTTAGAGGTGGAAGTGCCTAGTGGATTATATTGGGAAGTCATGGGCTCTATCATCAAACACGGTTTGAGCTGCATGTAACTCCAGGGATTATACTTCTGGGACATGGGGAGATTAAGGTTTTGTTAGCAAACCTCCAGAGAGAAACAATGCAAATCTGCCATCACCAAATTGTAGCATATTACATCTGACTTCAAGATGAGGTTCTTCAGGTTCACGAATTTTGGGTCATTGGATGAATTTGGTCTACTGGTCAAGACGCCTGCTAATGTACTAATGGTGGTACCGCGGAGTAATTTAATAGGACTATCAGAAGAACAAAAAGATTAAGTTATAGCTTTATTTCAGAAGTATATGGGGATTTTTGCTGTTGATGATCATGACTTAGGGTGTTCTCGGGGGGTGGTCCATTGAGTAGACACAGGAGATCATCCTCCTATAAGGTCTTGTCCAATCCACCAATCATGGGCAGTGGAAGACATTGTTACTGATGAAATTGACAAGTTGCTAGAGCAAAGGATGCTTAAACCATCCAAAAGCCTGTGGGCTTCACCTGTTATCATTGTAAAAAAGAAGGACGGCATTTACCACATAGTAATAGACTACCAGAAGCTCAACCCTATTACAAAAAAGGATTTGTACCCTTTTCCAGGAATTGACAATGCTTTGGACTGATTAGGAGGAGCTCGTTATTTTTTGGCGATGGACTTGGTATCAGTTTACTGCAAATTGAATTACCCCTGGCAGAACAGGAAAAATGCGTTATAATTATCTCCAAAGGCCTTTTTCAACTGACGCAGATGCCTCAAGGGCTGTGCAATGCCCCAGCTACCTTTCAACGAGCCATAGATACTATTCTTGGTGACCTGAAGCTGTCATGCATCCTTATATACCTCAACAATATCAATGTTTTCTTAAACCTTTTCAGAGCATCTCGACCACCTTAAAGCAGTATTCTGCCAGCTGGCTGAGGCGAACATTAAAATTAAACCTCAAAAATGTAACATCTTCAAACATTAGCTGGAATACCTTGGGTTTGTGGTAGACTCTAAAGTACTGAAACCACAGCTGGCTAAGGTGGAGGCCATCAACAAGATGACTACTCCCAATAGTAAGTGCAACATACAGGTCTTTTTGGGAATGTTCAGTTACTACCGGCGCTTTATCCCTAATTTTAGCTGTATTGGGGGCCACTATTCGAGTTGTTAAAATAGGACGCTATGTTCAAATGGAGAGAGCGTCATCAATCCGCTTTTGATGCACTTTGTACAGTGTTGATCAGCACACCGGTGTTACAATATCTGAACTTCAATCATGAGTTTTTTATTCAAACAGATGTGTCCCTCTCCGCTGTTGGGGCTGTACTTTCTCAGAAAGATGACGAGGGAGAAAAACATCTGGTAGCATAATGTAGTCGAAGTCTGAACTGTCATGAGAATAATTATACTGTGATCAAGTTGGAGTGCATAGCAGTGATCTACGCTTATAAGCAATTTAGAGTATACTTGCATGGGAAAAGTTTAAATTTGTAGCAGATCATGTATAATTGCGCTGGTTACAGAATCTCAAAGAACCTGAAGGCTGTTTGTCTCTATGGGCTCTTAAGTTTCAGGCTTATGCTTTCAAGATTCTCCATTAGCCAGGAGTAAAGCATCTGAACACTGACTGTTTATCTTGATTACCAACTATTCTGGTGACAGAAGATCTCAGTGACATGATTTAAAATAAGATTCTCAGCGGAAAATATGATGACGAACTTCCCCAAGTGATCAAGGTGTTAAATGAGATGTGAACATATACCTTCTAACGAAATGGGGGACTGTACAAGCGGATCAGCTATTCTACGGTGAACTTTCCGCACCCCTCAGCATGACTGGGAATTATTATGAGTGTGCACAAGGTAGTCAGGCATTATGGAGTGCATAAGACTATGAAGTTGTTACACCCCCAGTACTATTGGGAAAGTATGAGCTTTGATGTGCTTGAAACTATTTCCTGTTGCCATCAGTGCCAAGTGGAGAAGCCATTTTGCCGTATGACGTCATATCAGTTAGTGAAACCACATTTCACTTGGCACATGGTTTACCTCGATGTCATTGGCCCCTTGCCAACAGGAGCCAATTGTTGTAAGTACATCCTTGTGGCTATCGACACTTGACCTGGTGGGTTGAAGCAAGGGTGATATGAGACTTGGGGCAGTTACTGTGGCCAGGTTCGTGATAGAATGCATTATTCAGCGCCATGGATGCCCTCAGTTTATTCTCAATGACAACAAAACCAACTTCACCTCACACATCCTACCCAAAATGAACAAGCTTATGGGAATCCGTGGGGTTTTGACAACCCCATATTACCCCAAATCTAATGGAATGGTCAAACGGGTGAATGGAACTCTGGTGAACATACTATGAAAATTAGCAACAGATCGTCCTTCCAATTGGAGCTCTCTCCTTTCCACTGCCATGTTCGCCTATAACATTAGTTACCATTCTGCCACAAGGAAGAGTCCCTTCCAACTACTATATGACCCAACACCCAGCTCTCCCAGCGTTACTTTATTCATGTGTAGAAGACATCGGTGGACTGTAACCCCACTGCTATTTTGTTACCTCACAAACATTCTGATCAAACTTCACACTGAAGCATATTCCTTTAGTTTAGCCAAGAAGATCAGGAATCAGGCTGCTGATCAGGAACGTCATAGTGGGCTGGCGCCGTTCAAGGAAGGCAATTTGGTTCTCTTCCATGATCAACATGGATTCAGGTGGAAACACAAGCTGGTCAGTATTTGGATTGGTCCGTTCAAAGTTATAGAGAAAACTGGAGATGATGCATATACCATCAAGGATCCAGAAAGTGGTCAGATCATTAATTAAGTACAAGCGAAGTTCCTCTGACATTTCAAAAAATAGGAGCGTATTGTCCAGTCAAAGAGGGGGTATTGTCACGATTCCAATATGACTGGATGATAATCGTGGGACAGCGAGGGCGGATTGGAAAGAATCCTCTGAACATGATAATAGTTGAAAATTGGAGTGCCTTGAGACGTGGCGATATTTGGGATATGATGGGTTTTATTGGATATAACGGGTTTATTGGATTGCCTCTATATAAGGTGATAAAGTGATAAGGCAATGTTGACATTTGATGAAAACTAAGTAAATCGCCTACAATTATGGCGACAGAGGATTAAAGAATAACAAGCCAAATTTGAGGAGAATTGGCGGAATAGAATAGCACAAGCCATGAGAGCAGTATCGCCTGAAGCCACTGTATATAAGTGAGATGGGCGATTGAGAGAGATTGGTTGTTAATAAAAGAAGAAATGGGGCAGTGAAAGATCGCTGTATTTACTTATAAAATAAAGATCTCTGGGGCAATTGCTCCTATTTTATAAGTATATATAAGTGTTTCCAAAGGACTGACGATCCCCACATTGTCTATCTGTTGCTCAGTGGGTTCAACCTGTATGAACAAACCATCGGGTCCTAAAAATATCATCCAAATTTATAACAACCATGACATTACCGTCCTTCTGATGGGGCTCAACCCCCCTCTAGGGGCTTGCGCAAGGGAAATGTTCTTGTGGGAAGAGGCAAACTTGATGGCAGCAACAGTCGGTTTGGTTGAGATCCAGCAGCCTGGGGGAAACGCTTGTGGAAGGTTTCAATCAGATCTTGGGCATGCACACAGTCGCACACTGGAACCCAACTGTTCTCTTCAGCGGCAGACCCCTTCCAAGATACCAGATACTCAAGTCTTCTTTTACACGGCGGGAGGCCACTATTTCATCCACTTCCCACTCTGTCGCCCCATCCACGAGATAGGCCTCAGGAGTCTCTGGTGGGGGCCCTTGAACAATGTCAATTTGCTCTCATGAAAGACAGAGAAGTTCTAAAACAAAGAAGGAAAATCTAACTGGTATGAGGCATGGCCCACCTTTCTAACAACGCGGTAAGGGCCAATCCTCTTTGGTCCAGCTTCTTGCATGACTGCTTGATAGGGATGTTATGAGCATCAAGCATCACGAGATCCCCTTCCTTATATGCGGGACCCACTCGGCGTTTCCCATCAGCATTCTCCTTATACACTTGTATTGCCACCTTCAAACTTGTAAAACCCCTTGGTGGATCTTCTTGATAGTCTTGGCAAAGTCCACAACCGCTACAACATTAGAACCACAGATGAGCTCCATGTTAAAGGTGGGGTTATAGCCATGGTTGGCGAAAAAGGGGAACAACTGATAGAAGAATGCATAGTATTGTTGTAAATGAATTGGGCCATAGGAAGGTGAGAAGCCAATCTGTATGATCCGCGGTGGTGTAACACCTCAAGAACTGCTCCAAGCATTGGTTCACTGGTTCAGTCTGCCCATCTGATTGGGGTGTGACAGGAAAATTGAACGGCAAGGGCGAATCTGAAGAGTCTAACATAACTCTTCCCAGAAGATAGATTAAATTGGGGTCCCCAGTCACTGATAATCTCTAGAGGGAACCCTCATGGAGCGCAAACACATGCGTGACGAAGAGCCTAGCCATCTCAGCCACAATTATTGTTGTTATGCAAGGAATTAAATGGGCGAACTTTGTAAAACGGTCCACCACCACCATGATGGCATCATAACCATCAGAGACAGGTAGTTTCACAATGAAATCCATCGATAGAGAAGTCCAGGGCCCTTCAGCTTTCTGGACTGGTACCAACAACCCCGCTAAAGGTTGACGATTTGGCTTCATTTGGTTGCAGATTAAACACTCCTTACAATACCGCCCCACCTGAGCAGGCAAACCCTTCCAATTGTAGGTGCGACGTATCAACTTCAAGGTCTTTGCTTTCCTAGGATGACCAATTATGATTCCATCATGATGGTCCCGGATGATTTCCAGGCGCAGTGGTCCAGCAGGTACCCAAAAGCGCCCCTGAAACCACACCATCTTATCCTTTACATGATAACCCCTTGATAGATCCTCTTGATTTAAAGCGCTCCTAGAAAGTACCATAGAATATTCGGCTGACAGAGGCTGAGAAAAGACAACCTTTCTGAACATACAATATTCCTCCACATTTTCCAGAGGTGCAAGCGCTGACCCCTTGGCTGGGGGAGAGGAAAGTTAAGATATAATTTTATTTGGAGGAATCATCACCTGTGTGTTGTGGACTTTTACCTCCTTTTATCAGGAGCTAAAGCATGATTGCGGCTCTAAGCATCCTCCAAACTATTCTCCTTGCCCTTGGTGAACTCATAAGAAAATGAAAATTGGGTAAGGGTCTCATACCATCGAGTCTGTTGTGGGTTAGGACAAGAGGGGCGCGGTAGTTTAGCAAGGCACAGTGATCTGTACTTACACAGAAAGGTTAGAGACATTCAAGTGGTGACGCCAATATGTCAGCGCCTCCACCACTTCTAGTAACTCCTTGTCATAAACGGCGTAATTCAACTAAGGCAGAGACATTTTTCTGGAAAATATCCCACAGGATGCTCTATCCTATCTTCGCCTATTTGTAACAAGGCAGCCGTTATGGCAAAGTTGGAGGCATCATTAGACACAATGAACTCTATAAAAGAGTCGACATGGTGAAGGATGGACGTGGACAACAGGGTGCACTTTACTGCTTAGAAAGCATCCTCCAAAACGGTGGACCACTGAAGCACCTTTGCACCAATAGCCTTATATAAGGGTAATTCCACCTCAGAAAGGTTTGGCGTGAACTTTTTAGGAACGTACACGTCCCCAAAAAACTCCTCAATTCTTTTACTGAAGTAGGGGCAGGCCACTCATGAATCGCCTTCTCCTTGTCTGATGTTATCATGTGTCCTTGGTCAAACAAGACGTTGCCCAGAAAAGTGACCTGGGACTTGAAGAATTCACACTTGCTAATCTTCATCATAAGGCTGGCTGCCTTTAACTGCTCCACCACTTGCCGAAGTTATACTGCATGGGACTCCTGATTAGTGGAAAACACCAGGATATCATCCATGTAGGCAACTGCGCATACCCCTAATATTCCCTCAACGCTGCATCAATGCGGCTTTGAAAAATAGCAGGGGCATTCTTTAGCCCAAAGGGCATGACCCAAAACTGAAAATCCCTTTTCTGGTATGGAAGGCGTTTAACCACTCTTGTCCCTTTTTAATCCAGATCTGATTGAACGCATTGAGGAAATCCAGCTTGGAGAAGACCTTCGCCTTTTCCACATAGCGCGCAATCTGTAAATCCAAAAGGATAGGATGTAGATATGGTTGACATTGTTAAATTCCTATAATCTACACAAGAACAAAAAGTTCCATCAGCCTTTTAACAAAGAGAAGTGGAGAGCATACAGGGGAGGTACGCTGCAAGAATCGCGCCTTTGGCTAACTGATCCTTCAACACACATAAAACGCCTCTTCCTTGACTCTCTTTCTGCTAAGCATCACTTTTCTAAAATCAATTCAGCCTGAAATTTAGCTCCACTAAAGAGATTTACGAAAACTATTAGCAAATATGGCGGGAAACCCCGCAAAAGAACCCGCAGGCTCTGCCAAACGAGCCAGCACCACCCCAAACGAAGCAACCCTCGGTTACCCACCTCAGGGTCAACCAATATCACCCGCTCTCAAGCAGCGGCCATGAAAGCAGGCACCACCCCCAACCTGGAGCTACTTCAACTAGCGCCAGTTCACCTGATCGCACTTCTGCAACCTGCACGCCTAACAGCTCTGTGTGCGCTGCCTCCCACCAACCCGCTGGGCCCCCTCCAACCAAGGAGGCCATCACCCACACTGTTTTAATGGCGTCTGATCGGTTGAATGCAACTCAGCCCATCCAGGCATTCACCTCCCCCATTGTGTCAGCTAATTCAGCCCCATCTATTATTGCTGACACCGTGTTTCTGGCTCCCTCCATGAGGGGCGATACCCAACTACCTGGCCCCTAAACCCTCAGATGTAAGGTTGGATTAGCCGCACATTCTGGTTCACTAAGCACCAAATTGGGACAATCTACTCTTCCCAATGAGGATTCAAATGGTTCAGATTTTGGAACTTCACACCAGTTCCAATCTCACCCGTCCCATTTAAACCCCATAATCGGCATTTCTCAAGTCGGCACTTTATCTCCATATACTGAAAACGACCAATTCACCAATCAGCTAGTAAGTTTTACCCACGAAATCACAGCAAATACTCGGGCTAAATTTACCCAAATAGATTGGGATGGTGATGAAACATCTCCCTCCTCCCAATTGGCTGGAGTTAATTCCAATCTGGATGAGCCTCCCCAATTTAGAGAGGCCCAACAATCCGCCCCTCAATTTAATACGACGCCAGCAACTGCTGTAATATTCCAGCAACAAGGGAACTCCGCAAACTTGTCCAAACCACCAGCTCACAATCAACCCGCGATTGCAGCCCAAAGCAAACACAAACGTGCCAAAGGAGCCACTGGGGCGTGGCAAAAACCTCTGGCACCAACGCTACCCAAAGCTGATCCCCGTGAAGTAGCGTTTATTGCTGTTTTTAAGAAGAAATGGGCTGAAACTAGAGCGCAAAAAGCTCTACCTCGCTCAACCCTCTCCCACGCAATTCGCCTTTATTATGGGCATAATCCTGTTGAATTCTATAAGGAGGATTACTTATCATACTTTGCAGCGATTGCGGAGACATTCCCAATTAACACCACCATCCATGAATCAGTGGAGGGCCACTACATCGATGTGGGCTTCACTGAAGCTGCCCTTGCTGACCATGCTGCCACCCTCCAGGTCATTATTCCGCGTGGATCTCTTTGCATCTCCCGCACACGCTCTCACCTGGAGAAAATTTCATGGGTTACTTTTTCCAATCTATCAACGACTGTTGATCCTGAGTCTCTTAAACTGGCGCTCCATCGTGGTTTAATGGTTTTTGGGTCTGTTCTTTCAGTGGACTTTAGCGTCCTCTCTTACTATGCTCCCACTCAAAGAGCTCGCACTGCTAGGGCGTCATTCATCCCCTCCCCCACTGTGTCCCGCAACATTGAGGTTATTCCTCATGTGGCGGTAGTTTGGGCATGCCCTGAGATCTTTTTTGTCGACCCTGATCAGGCGCGCCCCCGGTGTTCATGGTGTAACGCCCTTGGACACTTGTATAGTGGCTGCACAGCTCAAAAACAAGCCCTCTTAGCCACCACCCAGGGCCTAAACCAGGCCAAAAACGATCCCACGTGGCCGTAGCGGCAATTCCACAACCCACACAATGGGTTCCCATTCAAGACCTGTCCCCTGAAGCCTTACGCCTAGCAGTTGAAACAGCTAACCCCACTATTGGTATGGGATACCTTCGCGCTCATGCCCCCTTCCAGTGGGCACCCCCTCCAATCTCCCAGAGACAACTCCCTCTCTTACCAAGCGCAAGGCATCTCCCACAGGGTGCCCCTCGTCAGCCACCCCCACTCAGGGCTCCGCGGCACCCCCACCAACCTCCACCAGCAATTTATCGCATCAACCCTCAGCTCCCAATGGAGCTATGCCCACCAGCATGGACTGGCAACCCGCGGCCTGCGGTAGAAGTGCCACCTCAAAGAGTCCTACCCCAACCCCACAGTCCATTTCGCGCGGATCCTTTGCAGTGTTAGAGGAAGTGAATATGGACTCAGACGCATCAAATGGGGACACCGCGGAGGTCACCATTGAGCACCCTCAGGTCTTTCCCCTGCAACGGAGCGGGGCAGCATCCTAGGCTGGCTTACTGGGTCCTCCGCCCCCCACCCTCTCCTTCCCCTCAGAACCCTCGACGCTCCTCACGGATTACAGCTAATAGTCAAGCTAAAGGACTCAAAACTAGCCGCCTCACAGCAGCAGGTTTAAGCGCTGGCAACCCCCAGGACATGGAGGGGAACAGCTATGAGTCCCCATGGCAGCACCCTGGCCCTGCAATCCATCAACGCAAATAGGTTGCGGGACTTTAAGAGGAGAGCCCGCCTTCTCCGCAACTTCAGGTCAGCACAAATTGACATCGCTGCTGTCCAGGAGCCCCATATCCTCCCCCACGAACAATCTGCATGGAATGAACAGTTTGGAGGCAACTCCTTCTGGACAAACCATGCCTCCCTTATTGTTTTGAATCCCCGGGTTAAAACCCATTCTTTTTCACAATATCTAGGTGGCCGCCTCATACTGGCCAAACTCACCAATCCTGACTTCTCCTTCTTCGCTGCAAGCATCTACCTGCCTAATGCAGGTCAGGAGCAAAATCGGCTCTTGGAAGAGCTCGTCCAACTCAATCTCCCACGGAATACAGTCCTCTTAGGAGATTTCAACACAACCATAAGTCGCGTCCGTGATTCTTACCCCCCTGCAGCAAAGAAACGCCCTGGATCAAGTCGCCTCCAGGATTTTCTTCGCCTGAGTGGCTTTATAGATGCGCTTCCACCCTCCGCGTCTGGCCTAGGTTGCATGACTAGGATCCAGTATGATGGAGGAGCTTTCCAGTCAGCGTCACGCATAGATATGGCACTGATTGGCCCCCTAATAATTGGCCGCGTCTCCTCTCCCATCTCTCGTGACAACCATCTTAGTGATCACAGGTCACTCACCGTTGTCCTCACCACCACACTTAGACCGTCGCGTAGGTTCTGGCCTAGGGTTGCCCCAGCTCTTCTCAACAACCCCTTCACTAAGGAGAAGCTGTCTATGACCATCCGGGAGACTCTCACCTCCCCCCCACCCCACCTTCTTGACCACAAGGCTAGATGGGCGGTGACCAAGGAGGGCATCACCCGCGTTGCTTACAACTGTGCCAAAGCCCAGATGACTGCAGCTCGCGCCAGAGTCAAAAGGGCGGAAGCCAGAATCAGACATCTGGAGCGAAACTGCCAGCCTTCGCCCTCTCCCAGATGGTTGGAAGACTGGGAAGCGGCGCAGGAAGCACTCCTCTTGGAGCTCACACTGCAGGAAGAACGGGCAGCAAAATTTACAACATCTTGTTACTATGCTCAATGGGAACGCCCCACCCGCTTCTTCTTTCAGAAACAGAAAGCCCGGTCAACAGCGCAGGATATTACTGCACTGAAGATTGGCACTACAACCACTTCAGATAAGGAGGAAATCACGCAGGAACTACACCGCTTCTACTCCAGCCTCTTCCATGACACCCAGGTGGACCCATCGGACATCCAAGACTTCCTGTGGCGGGCTCCAGAGCCGCCCATTGACCCACGAGCTGATGAGGCTCTACTGGCGCCTATTTCCATCCAGGAGGTGATGGAAACCCTTCTGAAATCCCCACGGCTTAAAGCCTCAGGCCCAGACGGAATACCCTTTGAGGTGTACCTTCTGGAACCTGCAGTGATAGCCAGAACCCTCCGCGACCTCTTCGCTGCACTCTTGGTGAATGGCGAGGTCCTCCCCGACTCCAGAGGCTCAATCACGACCCTCATTCACAAGAAGTCAGACCGTGAGAACCTGGCGAACTGGCGCCCCATAGCGTTGATCAACACAGACCACAAGCTCTTCACGAAGCTTCTGGCCAACCGCATCACCAAATGGGTGTCACCTCGCCTCTCCCCATCCCAGCACGGTTTTATTCCGGGAGGTCGTTATGGGACAGCTATAATGACCTTCACGTGACTTTGACTGCTAACTCTCATAAGGTGAATGGCTTTGTGGCTCTCCTGGATATGGAGAAAGCATATGATCGGGTAGCCTGGAAGTATATTGATGCTTCCCTGGCCCGCTTCCATCTCCCCCCCCCGCATCTAGGCGCTGGATATCAGCGCTCTATGACCAGCTCCACACCAGAGTCCTGGCGCCAATGGGTTTTACAGTGGCAGTACCAGTTGGACAAGGTCTCCGGCAAGGGGACCCCCTGAGCCCTTTCCTTTTTAACATCACCCTTGACCCCCTCTTGGCCTCCTTAAAGGACAAGCTAACAGGAATTCTGGTCCCAGGTAAAGCCCCCACACGCACCATGGCATTTGCAGATGACACTGCCATTGCATTTGGCTGCCCTGGGGATGTTGCCCTCGCTGCTGTGACCATTGAGAGGTACACCAAGGCGTCCAACGCCATGGTCAACACCTCCAAGACAACAGTTGTACAGGTCGGCTCCCCCACCTTCCCCCCACCATTTGGTATTGAACCTGAGCGCGGTACCTTCCGTCACCTGGGCGTTCTCACCAACCAACAAGGAGTTGCGCTAAAAGACAATGAGGACTTGCTCCTCGCAGCAGTTAACTCCAGGATTGCCAGCTGGAACCGGCGGCACATCACCCACCAGGGTCGAGCTCTGATGGCCAATGTGTTCCTCCTCTCCAAAGTCTGGTTCCTAGCGCACGTCTGCCCATTCACAGATGCCTTTTATACGCGGCTCAATGTACTCCTCCGCTGTTGGATCTGGGGCTCAAACCATCCACCAATGGCCCTCTCAACCATTGCCCGACCCTGCAATGAAGGGGGCCTAGGGCTTCTGGACACGCGATCCCACGCCACCACAATCTTCCTGAAGTTCCTATGGCCGATTATCTTCTGGGACGCGACCCCCATGCCCCAATGGGCGCCCGCCCTCCGCCAGTCAGTGTCAGCAGCTCTGGGTCTTCCTAGAGCATCTCTGACCTCATTAGGGGAGTGGCTCACAAACCACCCAGGCCATCGCCTGAAACCATCCTCATCCCCCTACTGGAACCAGGCTCTCCTTGCCCTGAAACGAGTAGGCGCGCGGATCCACCATGCCTTCCCATACAGAAGGGAAGGCCCTGGCCTCAGCCCCCGTCGCCATGCAATTGTGCACAATGGACAAGTTGTCACAACTTGCCTCAACCCCCAAGATCGTCCTCCCATCCGCCCAAGACTCCTTGAGCTCCTCCCTCCCTCCGTGAGATTTGACCTTAAGGAATTGTGGAAGGACGTCTATCACCCCATCCTGTCAGCAAAGGTGTCCAACACCTTATGGAGGGTGCTCCACTGTTCATACAGGACAGGGGACCGGACTGGCCCTACCTTCCAGCACCAAAAGCTGCCCCCGCTGTGCAGAGCCTATTGACTCCCACCTCCATCGTTTTTTCAACTGTCCAGGTGTTGCCGCATTTTGGCCAAAGGCCCGCG
Organism: Massospora cicadina; assembly: GCA_022478985.1. Classification (NCBI taxonomy): domain Eukaryota; kingdom Fungi; phylum Entomophthoromycota; class Entomophthoromycetes; order Entomophthorales; family Entomophthoraceae; genus Massospora; species Massospora cicadina. Next base: position 96,294 of record JAKSZP010004056.1, on the reverse strand, counting down.
CGCTCCTCCATGATCAGCCCTGGTCTGGACACCCTGTGCAAGACCTCATGTTTGAGCAGACATTGCCTGGTTGCCACCGACCCCTCCGTGTCCTCGCCTATGCCACAGCCATCTGGACCATCCATAACTCCTTCCTTCGTGCTGCCTTTGACCAGCAGGTGTGGACCCTTCCACAAATGATCACCCACTTTCAGGTACACTTTGAGATGTCCCTGAAGGTCTGCACTATGTCGCCAACCCTCCCCCGCTCAGTTGTCACTGCAGCACGGCTCCGGCGCGCAAACCCCCTCCCTTTCTCGATGCCTCCTCCCTCCCCTTCTCTTGCCTCAGGCTCTTAGGAGCCCAGGCGTAATTCAATAAACATCGATGAATCCCCCCTTGGGTTGGGACCATCTAGTACTAAAAAAAATAACGCATCTTCCTCCCGTAAAGGCAATGGGTAAATGGGGGAAGAGATACGCACCAGATCCACAGTGAGTTTGAAGTCCCAGTTTACTCAGAATGATCAGGTTTTGCATTTTCTGATGCTGCATCAAAGGAAGATTCCAAACCCTCCAAACAAGAAGGTATAGGAGCCTCCTTGGTGGGCTTCAGCATAGGGGCAAGGCTAAGGGTGTGAAGGTGGGGCCATTGGGGCAAATCTCCCTGAACGTTAGCCTCAGACAAAGGAACAACTAATGTACAACCATTCTTTAATGTGAGGGGTAGGGTATTCTCTTTCAAGTTGGTTTTGACGTCAAACTTCCGCCACCACTCCACCCCCAAAATGATAGGGAACAAGAGGTTTTTGAAAGCTTTTAAGTGATCAGAAAAGTGGTACATGCCAACCTGGTAGTCCACTGTCCCATAATCTTCAGGGTGGGAATACCTTGGGACGCCCCTCCTGTAACCATACCACCTGGCAAGTAACTCAGCTCAAGGTAGTCGGCTAGGCTTTGGCCCATAAAGTTTTCAGAGGCACCATTATCCACCAGAATAGTGGTGCTTAATTTCCCTAAAGGGAAGAAAAGAGTAGCAGTTAGTAGAAAATATCCCGAATGGTCATTATTTAAAGCAGAAAAAGCCAGTAAATCACCACCAAACTCTTCATCTGGCATTAACATGTCCCCCTGATATGTGTTTGAATCAAAGAATGGAGAGGAATATTTGGCCACTCTTACTACTGAGGCCACATATCCCACTATATCTTCAGCAGGGGCATAAATATTTTCATAATGTAAAAGCAGTTCCTTTTAAACTTCCTGAGTGCTGAGAATCATGGAAGAGGGCAAACGGAGATTTTCTGGGGTGATTTGATACACAGGATTATGTTCCATATCTGAGCCATGAGAGAGCAAATATGGTTCAGAGTTGTATATAAGGTTTTCATTATAAAACGCGTTTTATATGTGAATGACCCTATACCCATAACATCAATGGAATGCCCAACTTTATACAAGGCCAACACTCCCAGGCCCATCTTTGCCAATTCTGTCAGCATCACCTGAACACGCTGCCAAAGTAAAACATGTTTGTTTAAATTGAATTTGAAGTTTTCACTGGAAAAGTCGAGAAATCACGACTTTTGGACCCAGAAGCATCCGTATTCGCCAGGTACAAGCATGAAGGGTGGGTACTTTCCAGTTGGAGGCAACCAAAATATTGCCTAGATGATCTAACCTTTGGGAAAAGGAGGAAAAAGCGGTGCGGCTGACCAAAGCTGAGGCCCACAGCTGGCACCCACTGTTCACACTTTGGAAAAGTCCCACACGGAAAAAGTTCATGCACATAAAATTAAGTGGTTGGTTGACTAATGTAAGGAGAGTGTCTATAACTCTCCTGTTCCCAGCGTGGTAGTGCTTGGTGCACAGGGCCAACACCAGGGAACTATTCAGTTAGTACAAAAGGTACTAGAGCCCAGCAGAGGGTGCTGGAGCAATAAAATTTTAAGTAACAAATTGTGATCTTTCTAATAAATAACCAACTAAAATTGATGCGGTGCACAAAGGGAAAAGAGGTAAGCGTCCTAGGTTGGATGAAACCTGGGCAAACCATTGGTGCACTAGGGAATAACCTAATTATATGTAAAATGATATGATTAACATAGCATGAGACCTCCTCAAAGAGGTCCACGCATAGGATCATTTGAGATAACATAAAAGACAGGAAAAATGGGAAAAGTTTATTGTGAGAAGTTGACCACAAAGGAATGATGTCACAAAAATTAAATTGTAACAACGTTGGGGTAATTTGGGGTCTGCCAAAGTGGTCCCAAGAACTGATTCACTAATAGGAAAACACTCCCATCCAAGTTAGTATAATACACCAAAACTGAATTCACTCGAGTAATCAATTGAAGTTGTACCCTACACAAATGCACAATTTTGTAAATGGAACGGGTTTCAAACCCCCATTCCTCAACTAACTGAATTAAATCATCTGTGTTATTTATGTAAACTGTCCGTTTTAACGCCTGGGCCAATGTAAGGAGCTGGGTATTAGGCGCCTCACTAGTTCCAACCTGGGCATATTTAGCTTGTACCCATCATTGGTCTAATGTGTGCTTGAGGTCAGGGAGGGCCTGAAGCTTCACCTTCTGGGCCTCCTGGCGCCCAGACTTATCCTTGGGGTTGGTGCCGCTATCATGTCATTTAACCATTACATAGTATGTCTCTTGGCCAAGAACACTTAAATCCATAGGGTGCTGAACAAAAAGCTGCATTTAAAACCTTGAGTGGTAATTGAAACAATGGCCGATCTCTCATCATCCTGACTATGTTAAGCCCTTCAGGTTGTATACCAATGCATCCAACTACACCATTAAAGCTATCTTGGCTCAGTTATAGTGTGAGGTTAGTCATCTCATATTTACTTCAGCAAGGTGATCTCAAAAGCTGAAAGCAACTAAAGTATCATCAGAAGAAGTACATGTCTATCTTGCTTGCTGTAAAGTACTATCACCCCATCTTATATGGGTTGTCATTCAAAGTGTTTACCAATCACAACTCCTTGATGTGGTTGCAAGGTATGAAGGCTCCACCGGACAACTGGCTCACTGGGCTCTGAATCTTTATCATTATAATATGACTATTGAGAATTGGGCGAAGACTCGCCATATGAACATTGATATGTTGACGCAGCTGCCTGTCATTCACTTAGATAATAGTAAAGCTGAGGGGTTACATGACCTCTTAATGACTCCTGGTGCATAGTATGATCAAGATGAACCTTTACAAAAGATGCTAGCTTGGCTCTCCCACAATACCAATGTGGAAAGTGGAAAATTATAAAAGAAAGTAGGAGTAAACTGGCTTCTTTATCTCTGGCCATCAGAAAGAGAACCTGTGATCCTGGAGTCCCATTCTATTTTAGGGCATAGCAGGATACAAAAGACTTATGACTAGGTTAAAGAATGGTACTACTGGGAGGGAGTCATAGAGTCTATCATCAAAATACTGGATGCCTTTCTAATTTGTAAGAAGCAATCCAGTTACAAACCCAAGTATAAGTACCAACATACTACGCCCCAACAACCAGTACACACCATAAGCTTTGACGTGATAGGTCCTCTACATCTGACTACTGGTGGCAATTGTTATATCTTGCTTGAAATTAAAAATTTCATAAATGGGTTGAAGCTGTTGCTCTCCCCACTCAGACTGCCAAAGCCACTGCTACCTTTTTACATTGAAATATCTTCGCATGGCATGGTTGCCCCCAGGTCCTCATTTGTGATAATGGGAAAACTTTAAATCCAGAGTGGTAAATCTCCTCGCCACTTAATGGGAACACAACTCTTCTCAGCCTCCTACAACCCATCCATAAATAGGGCTGTAGAAAGAGTATATGGAACCCTGATCTCTATACTCTAAAAATTGGCCAATTCAGACCCTCTTTATTGGGATTGTTGGATTTTGGAGGTTAAGATGCTCGCTGGTTCTTGTTACCTTTTTATTTAACCGAGGTAAGCCGACCAGGGGACAGACATTACCAAATATATGTGAAACTAAGAGAATAACTAACAAATATAAGGTTAGGCACCCCAGGGTACTCAAGTTACCCCTGTTGCCAGCGGGACTACCAGGTATGGGGGTTGGTGCACTACTCTGAGGGGGTTTCCCCTGCTTTGGAGCAGGTGTGAAGGAAAGGGTCTGTGTGGAGGAACCAGAGTGGGAACCATGATTCTTTGAGCGCTTTTTGTCTCGGTCTCATATATCCATAGAGCCAGGCTTGGAAGTGCTCTTGTAAGTGGACATGAAATCTGTTAATAACCCCATGAATGGTTGGAACCGTGCCCTTGAACGCATCTAATGCAATTGTGTGTATTGTCCACATTGCAATGGGTATTATTAGGGAGCGGAGGGTAGATGGGATTGGTGACTCGATCTGGAGCGCGAAGATACTTTTTGATATCGAGAATTCCTGTTCGTTTTGAATCTTGAGCAGGCGTGAAACTTCCTGCCATATAGCTTTGGTTGGGGGGCATGTTTCTAGGCGGTGATGTAGGGATCCCTCCCCTCCATATACTGCACATGTTTTGTGGAGGGAGTTGGAGCGGTCCGCCATCCTATAGGTCCTTCTCAAACAGCGCCAGGTGTTTGCTCTTATCCTTGGTTGTAGGAGTGGGTGGTGTGTCATTTTCCACATTGCTTTCTGTGTGGCTAAATCATAGGGAATGTCCAGAATATCTAGGTACTTTTTCCTAGCTATGTTTGGGGTTGTTGCGAGCATATCTTTCTTGGGGTGGTTTTCTGGGTTTCTTAATTTGAATTGGGGGCTGGGTCTTCCCCTTCACTGTATAGTACCCATGTTTTCTATGGTCCATCCCATACAGGCGGATAGTTCGGAGGATATGTTTGAAATGAGGGGAGGTTCCATGTGGACCCGTTGCAGTAGGGTTCTTGGCAAGGTATGAAAGTAGTCTGGGTGGACTATGTGGGTTTGTTAATTTGAGCGCCTGTGAAAAGTTAGTCTTTGCTGCTCTGGATCAATGTTGTTGCGGGAGGTCTGGAGCAAGGATTTCCTTTATCCAGGTACCTAGGATGTGATTGGCGTGGCTCTCAAAATCTATTAGTCCCATGCCTCCTCTTGAGCATGGGCCAAATAGTGTTTCCATCCGTGTAGGAGGGTGAGAGCCAGGCCACAGCCAGCCCTGGATAAGCGCGCAAATTGAGGTTATAAAGGTAGGTGAGAAGGCTATTGCATGGGCCTGGTACCACAGATTTTGGGAGGATGAGCGAGTTAGCAACTTTAACTCGTCCTGTTAGTCCTGGGGTTCTCCCCTTGAGGGAGGCTACGCGTTTGGATACCCGTTGTAACAGGTTACTTTCCATTGTCTCATTATCATATCCCCTGATTCTAGCTAGATTCCAAGGTGTCGGACAGGAGTGGTGGTGGGAGGTGTTGCAAAGGGTAAAATAATTGGGTTTTTTCTTCATGTGTTGGTGTGAGGATCTGATGTTGTGGCCCAATTGTTTGTGTATTTGCCTAAGAAGATGATTTCTGTCTTCCTTTTGTTGAGCGATGCATTGCTCACCTTGGAGTATTCCTCTAGAGTATGTTCCAGATGTTGGGCATCTTCATTGTTTGCTATACCTGCTATGCAGTCATCTGCAAAGGCCAGTATCTTGACTGTTGGTTGTCCTTGTGCGGTTATCCCCATGAAACGTGAGTCAGTTACTCGGAGGAGCAGGTCAAAGCTAAAATTGTATAGCAGTGTGCTGAGAGGGAATCCCTTGTTTGAGCCCTCTGTGTGGTTTGATATTGTTTGTTAGGAATCCAGGGCCGCATACAGCCATGGTTGCAGATTCTGTTAGGAGCATCGCCCATTTTATGAATCTTGGTGGGAGTTTGAAGGCATGTAGACATTCTTTTAGTTATGGCCAGCTAACACGGTCATACGCCTTTTCCTGATCCAAGAAGACCAGGGCGCCAGTTGCTTTGGATTGGCAAATGTTTGCAACAGGGTGTATGTTGTTCCAGATTGAACGCCCTGGTATAAACCCAAACTGGTTGGGTGATAGGACGTCAGATGCAATTGCGCCTAATCTAGCTGCTAGAATTTTTGTTTTTGTGTCAGTGTTGAAGAGTGCAATTGGGCGCCAGGTGGCCAGGTCCAACTTGTCACCCTTTTTATACAAGGTTATAATGTAAGATTCATGGCCTCCTGGTAATAGTGTGTTTCCAACAAACTCTGGTTCATTGACGCCAATAGGGAGGGGGTCGATTTGTTGAAAATATTTTTTGTAAAATTCGTAGGGTATCCCATCAGGCCCTGGGCATTTCCTAGGTGACCGCGAATTGTTTCCCAAAGCTCCTCCCGTGTAATAAGGGATAGTATATTGTAATTTGGTGGCGTACTTTGTATCTTGGCAGTTTGAATAAATTCTCTAATTTTTGTGGATCTGTTGGCATATCACGATATAATTCGGTGTAATAGTGGTGTACTTCCACCTTGACCTCCTCAGGGTCAGTTGCCACGGTGCCGTTGGTCTTGCAGACCTGTGTGCATGTGGGCTGGTTTCCACGGGAGTGGAATTGGCGGAAAAAGTATGTCAAACAGGTTTTGCCTTCCTTTATGAACTTACCTTTGTTTGATACTTTGATTCTGTGTTGGTGTTTGAAGATGAGATTGTTAAGTTGGGCTAAAATTTCTGCCCATTTGTGTCCCCAATTAGGGCTATAGCCAGATCTCAGAGTATTTATTTCTAGGTGGTCTAGTTCTTCCAAGGTACGCTTGATTGTAGCTGTGTCCACAGTGTACTTTCGTGATGCAATATGTCAGGTTTTGTTGATTAAATCTTTTTTGAAAATTTTCATGTTCCATTGGGATCCATAGTTAATGGGGCTGTGAATTCTGGGTTCATAGCCTCGTTTTCAACCCAGTCAGATATCTCAGGCAATTTTATATTTTTGGGTGAAGCTTTCTCCAAGGCGACACCTGTATGTGGGATTGGGTTGGCGCCAACTGCACCTTAACTAATTGGTGATCAGAAAAATTGATCTATTTTGTTGTAAATTTGGAGATTCTTGAGCAGTGGGATTGCGGGACGAGGATGTGGTCAATGCAACTCATCAATATGAGCGCTCCCTCACACATGTGGGGAAGGATTGGTGAATTGGGGGAAGAGCATCCTGTAAGCCAAGAGATGCCTTCATTGTGCGATATTCAATGTGTCCAGGTGGGCATCCCCTGGGATTAGGCCATCGATCTGTATTGGGGTTATCCCAGAAGTTGAAATCGCCTAACATGATGATATCTGGTGGGAGGGTGAGAGTAGAAATTTTTAAAAATAAAATTTTCTCTTGGTTGCAGTGCATGGTGTGTAGATACATGCTATCAAAATTTATTTCATCTTGGCATGTGATTGTTGCTACCAGGACTCGACCATACAAGTGTGATGATGAATTTGTAATTTTAAATTTTTTGTTGTTTTGGACTATCACCCCACTGTTAGACGTCCATACTGATTGTGATGGTGCGACCCTGGTTGACCAGGATTCTTCTTCCCCTTGTAGGCAGTGGGTTTCTTGGATGGCCAAGATAACTCCAAAAGGTTTTCGCAGGAATGCCAGCTTTTTGGCTTGGGACGTATGAGCCCTGGCTCCCACAATGTTTAACGTCCCTATTGACACTGAGGTGCCCATGGCGCCTCAGGAGCAGTTGGGAGGACCCTCTGGTCCTATCCCACCGCGGCTCATTTTGGCCATGCTCCACATCTGTACTCCAACTCTTTCACTGCCATTGTTGGTTCCCTTGATCTGACCCAATGATTCAAGGGAATTGCAGTTTTTTGCATTTGTGTCAACTTTTCCTGCACAGGTCTCATGTTGATTTGATGCGGGTTGTTGATTGGATTTTATATTTTTGAGGTTCAACTTTGTTGCATTGTGCACCGAATTTTCACCCAAATTGTGGTTGCATTGTTTCTCAGTATGTGCATGACTGATGACGCTTTGTGGCTCAGTCTGGTTACTGTAAAAATTTTTGACCTGGGCATATTGTTCTGATTGGTTGGTTTGGTGAATATCCAAAATATCCTCCTGAATTTGTCCATGATTAATGGAGGATTCCGCGTGTGCCGCCACTTCAGCTGCTGCTCTCTTGCGGGCTTTTTGTGCTGCTTTACGCTGTTTACTTGTAACTGGGTCCACAATGGAGTATAGTCCATCTTCACCCCAGCGGAATGGGTGGTGGCCATCAGTCATTTTGGAGAAGTTTTCATTATCTTCGTCCATAGCTTCTTCACAAAAATCATTTTCCATTAAGCCCTCTTTTACAGGGCATGCATGTTCCTTGTGGCCCAGTGAGCCACAGTGGTTGCAAATGGGTGGTGCGCGTTCCGGTATAACTTGAAATGCAGCTGACTTGCCCCCATCTGCAAAGTGAAATTCTGCTGCGCGAGGAATTCTGGATAAATCCTCTTTCACTTCTGGGAAGGGATTTATTACAGCAATAGCTTTGCCCGTGCACAGGTCGGGCATTAAGCGAAATTGCTGTAATTCAAGTTGTTGGATTTCTCCATAGGCCACAAGACCTTTGCGGAGCTCCTCCTTGATTACCTTATGAGGAAGGTTGGTGGGGAGCGAGTCAAAGGAGATGAATAAATTTTCCACTTTGTTCCATATGGTGCGCGTGGTGCACACAATTTTTTTGTCTTCAGGGAGGGCAATTTCCACGCAGATTTTTGCTATGGCATTGGCTTCATCGGCTGTTTCAAAACCAATATCAATCTAGCTGCGGCCCATGTTGTTGGTGGCTATGTACACCACGTGATGGAAAAGTGAGGGCTGTGCCTCACATGTTTTCTCCCACGGGGTTGGTGACTCATCCCCAAGGAAGAGTTTGATCCCGTGTTCCACCTTTAACAAAGGTTGGTTGAATTGAATGTACATGTATTGCGTGTGCTTTACAGTAGGTACCATAAAACCAGATGGTGTCTGAGTTTGTGATTTTCTTATGGCTTGGGTTCCTGGTCCCCCTCCAGGGAATTTCTTGCCCTTAGTTGCACCGTTAATGGTTCTTGTTACTTTAATCCAACAATTTAGATAGGGGCTTTTTTCCTCACCACGTATAAGAAAAATAAAAATATTAAAAAACTAAAAATATTGATTTTTATAGATTTTATTAGTCACTGCACCAAGGTAAAAGAGAAAACCCTCTTAATAAGTCAATAGTAGCATTTAAAATGTCAGGCTCAAAGTTCAGATTGCTTATTAAAGTTCAAATTAGCTAATATGACCTTTCAATTATTTAGATCTCTCGAACTTGCCTCATTTGGGCGAAATGGCTGATGAGGGTTGGGAGCAGGAAGGACTAGTCCATTAGATAATTGTTTTATAAATTTTACCCAATCAATGGGCTGGAAAGTTTTTGCATTTTATTGGACCCCCTCAGACCCTATAAAAGGGGCTGGTTTCTGCAATGTAACCTGTACTAAAATAGATGAGGCCAGTGGAGGAGCCTCTGATGAACTCCCCAAATATGGCTGAAAATTTGGTGCAATTTATTTTTTTTTAGCTAGATGGTCCAATTTGGTGCCCAAAAATTAATTAGTTTTCCCAATAATTATTAGAAGTGTTATTCCAATTTTCAGGGTTCACTGGGAATTGACCAGGGTCTTTTAGCCAATATTCATATTATTCCCCTCCAAAACTCTCTTATCAATATATTGTACTTTTAATTGTCCAACATTACCCCCTTCACGTGTGGTAATGGGAGAATAAGGGCGTAAAAACTGGCCATGGACCCAGGTGATGATGACCCTGGAAGTGAGGGATTTGATAGAGTACTTATCCCCTTTCTTGTAAGTGATTGAAAATGGGCCTTCTCAGATAGAACTGAGCTTCTCACTTCTAGGAGTGATGCGGTTGTGTAAGAAAACACCAAGTCAGATACTTGGAAAGAAGGGAGAGGGACATGGAGCTCATATGCTGATTGGCCTTCTTTAGTGACCGTTTTGCCCAGGTTAGTCATAGCCTCTGATTGTAGTTGGATGATGCGCTGGGCCAACTTTTTCATGTCTTGCTCTGGGTCAGTTTTATCAGTGGGAATATCTTTTTCTAGTAGAGCTTTTACCCCAGGTTCTCAGCCATACAACGTATGGAAAGGGGACATCTTTAGTATGCAATGGTAACTAATTTTGTAGGCCATGCGGGCACTGGGTAATTAAAGATCTCAGTGGAGAGGGTCTGAATTGGCCAGTTTGCAGAGTATTGAGACCAGGCTAATGTTGGCTCTTTCTACAGCACCATTTGTGGAAGGGTTATAGGGTGCCGAGAAGAGTTGTTGTGCTTTCATGGAGGTGGCAAGGAGCTTCCCCACTCGGGAAGTAAATTTTTTCCACTATCACATAGAAGGACTGAGGGCATCCATGCCAGGTGAAGATGTGTTGGTGTAAGAAGGTGGCCGTGGCTTTAGCAGTATGATAAGGGAGAGTAACAGCCTTAACACGTTTGGTGAAATGATCAATACCAATAAAGATATAGCTATTGCCACCTGTGGTCTGAGGGAGAGGACCTACCACATACAAACTTATGATGTGGAAGTGTTGTTGAGGCGTCGTAGGTTGATACTGATATTTGGTTATAAAGCTGTATTGCTTTTTACAAATTAGGAAGGCATCCAGAACTTCAATTATGGTTTCCAAGATGTCCTCCCAGTTGTAACGCTCTTTCACCCACTCATAGGCTTTGCATACTCCGCCAAGTTCCCATGATAGTGTGAGACTCCAAGATAACAGGAACTTGCTCTGAAAGCTGTATATAGGTTAACCAATTTACTCTTACTTTATTATATAACTTCCCATTTTTTACCTTGGTGTTGCAGGAAAGTCGAGCTAGCATTTTTTGTACTGGTTTGTCTTCACCAGCCCATGCATGTGGAGTCATGAGGAGTTCATGTAACCTCTCAGCTTCGCTATTATCAAGGTGAAAGACAGGCAGCCACGTCAACCCATCTACATTCATGTGGCGCGTTCCCACCCGATCCTCAATAGTAATATTGTAATGTTGGAGCTTAAGAGCTCAGCGAGCCAACTGCCCCGTGGTACCCTTTAATTCTGCAATCACTTTAAAGAGGCGTGGTCTGTGATCACTCTTGAGGGGTTACCATATAGAATGAGCAGTAGTTTTTGACAGTGATCAGGACAGCCAAGCACTCTTTCTCAGTGACGCTGTAGTTACAATCAGATTTTGAAAGCATTTTGCTAAAGTAATACATGGGATGTTCAACCTTATGCTCTTCCAATTGAGCCAATATAGCTCTAACAGCTTAGTTAGAGGCATCCTTGAAAAACATGAAGGGCTTTTCATAGTTAGGGTGGCAGAGTATCAGCCTTTTTTACAATGGCTTCTTCAGAGTCTCAAACGCGGCATTTTGTTAATCACTGTAATGGAAGGGGGTTTCTTAGCCAGGAGGCGGATAAGGCGCTCTCTGAGCTGGGCGAATTTTGGGATTTTTTGATGTTAGCACCCCATCATGCCCAAGAATACCTGGATGTCTCAAAGGGTTTTGGGCACAGGCATCTAGAATATTGCTTCAACTTTATCTTGTAGAGGTTGTATTCCATCTTTTATAATGGTGAGTCCATGAAAATCCAGCTTTTTTGGAAGAATGTGCATTTGGAGGGCTTCAGTTTGATATTAGATGCCTGCAAGTGCTGTAACACTTCCTTTAGATGTGCGAGGTGTTAATAAAAGGTCTTAGAGAAAACTGTGATTTCATCAAGATAGACAATCACACAGCTCAGTTTGAGATCCTGGAGAATGTAATCCATTGCCGTTGGAAAGTGACGGGCATGTTACACAACCCTTGTGATAGTCAAATAGGTTGAAAGAGAACCTCAATGAAAATAAGAGCACATTTCTCCTGGCCTTGTGGAGAAAGGTCCATTTGCCAATAACAGCTAGCCAAGTCCATGGCTGGGAAGAATTTAGACCCAGAGATTTGGACAAGAACGTAATCAATATGAGGGATAGGGCAACTATCATTCTTTGTAAGATTATTTAATTTGTGGTAGTTTATCACTGCCCAATGACCTCCATTTTTCTTCTTTATCAAAAGGAGCAGGAATGTCCAAGGGCTTTGTGACAGCACCAGTAATACAGCATCCAGTGGCTGTTTGAGCTCTGTCCCCATCTGTAGCTCCTCAATTTTTGATTTTCTGTAGGGTTTAGAGTGAATAGTCGTGCATCCCCAACATTAATAGTATGATTCCACCCCTTCATGTGCCCATAGTCATTGTCAGATTTTAAGAAAATGTCGCTGTAGGACTCAAGCAGGATATGTACTTTACTCAGCTCAGCTGGTGTTAGTTCATTGAAGATATGAACAGAAGGTAGGGTACATAAAGATTGGACAGCGGGTAAGCCCATATCAGCCATAGACCCAATACAGTGGACTTGCTTAATGTCCTCAATGTGCTTTGGTAAGCCTCTTCCAATCACCTGGTGATTTTTTATGACCAGATCCTTTAAGATGGTGTCATGTGTAGATGACATCATAGTGGGGACCAACCCCAAGGATAAGGCTGGACGCCAGGAGGCCCAGAAGGTGAAGCTTCAGGCCCTCCCTGACCTCAGGCACACACTGGGCCAATTCTGGGTACAAGCTAAATATGCTCGGGTTGGTACTAGTGAGGTGCTAAACGCCCAGCCCCTTACATTGGTCCAGGCGTTAAAATGAATGGTTTACGTAATAAACACAGATGGTTTGGTTTAGTTAGTTGAAGAATGGGGTTTCAAAACCCATTCCATTTATAAGATCACACGTTTGGGTCAATTCCAACTTCAATCAATCACCTGAGTGAAGTCAGTTTCAGTGTATTCTACCAATCTAGATGGTAGTGTGTGCCTATTGGTGGGTTGGTGCTTATATCCACTTATGCAAATACCTTATTCCCCCGACATAGTTTAAATATGTTTTCCCCAACCAACATTCCTTGTTGATCAACTTCCAGAATAAACATTTTCCTCATTTTTCGTTTTATTTTATAATATCTAAAACGCTCCTAAGCACTAACCTCTTTGAGGAGGTCTCACGCTCTGTTAACCTTGCCATTTCCAATATGATCAAGCTATCCCCTAGTGCACCGTTGGTTCGCCCAGGTTCCCTCCAACCTGGGTCGCTTACCCCTTCCTCATTGTGAACTGCGTCGCTAGTGGTGGGTTATTTAATATAAAAATTGCACTTATATACCTAAGTTTTTCTGCTCCAGCACCCTCTGCTGAGCTCTAATAACTTTTTTTAATGACGCCTAGTTCCCTAGCGTTGCCTTGTGCACCGTTCACTACCACACTGGGAATGGGAGAGTTATAGACACTCTCCTTACATTATTTGACCAACCACTTAAATCTATATGCACAAACTTTTCCTAAGTGAAACTTTTCTGAAGTGGAAACAGGGGGCGCCAGCTGTGGGCTATAGCTGTTGTTAGATACACTACTGTTTCCTCTTTTTCCTGAAGGTTGGAGCAACTCGGCGTTATTAAAGTTGCCTTCAACTGGAAATTATCCACCCTTCGTGCTCATACCTGGTGGATATGGAAGCTTTGAGGTCCAACTGTCAGGATTACCTGAATTTCCACCAAAACTATCAATTTTAAATTAAATAAATGAGTTTTCTTTGACTGCGCATTCAGCCAATGCTGGCAAAATCAGCTCAGATGGGCCTGAGGGGTGTTGGCCTTGGATAACGTCGGGCATTCTGTTGCTGTTTGAGTGATAGGGTCATTTGCGTCTGAAAATTTGTTTTATAACAAAAAACCTGGTCTCTACCTCTGAACCGTTTATTAGCTCATATGACCTGGATGAGGACCATATTCCAGTATATCAGATTACCCCTGAGAACCTACGCTTGACCTCTACCATAATCCGGGGCACTCAGGAAGTGGGAATGAACTTTGTCTTAAATATAATCATGTATATGCACCTGCAGAAGGTGTGGTGGGATATGTGGCCTCAGTAGTAAGAGTGGCCCACTATCCCTCCCCCTTCTATGATTCCAAAACATACCCTGATGGCTTGCTCACGCCAGAGGAAGAATTTTCAGGTGAGTTAGGGGCGTTTTCTGCGTTGAATAAACCCCATTATGGATACTTCTTATTGACCACTACCCTTACATCCCCTTTGGGGAAGTTCAGCATAAATATTTTAGTGGATACCGGGGCCTCTAATGATTTTATTGACCAAGACCTTGCTGACTACCTTGGGTTGAGTTACTCACCAGGTGGTATGGTTAGAGGTGAGGCTTCCCAAGGTATCCCTGCGCTGAACGTCATGAGGTTGGTGGACTATCAGGTGGGTGCCTATCTTCTGTCCGACCATTTTCAAGCTATTAGGAACCTCTTGTTTCACATTATTTTGGGTGTAGGATGGTGGAGAAAGTTTGACGTCAGGACTAATTTAGAAAACACTCTATCCTTGTCTTTTTCTAATGGTCACATGTTGATTGTTCCTTTGTCAGAGGATAGCGCCCAGAGAAAATTATCTCATTGGCCCAATATTTCCACTCTTATCCTTGCCCCTATGATGAAGCCCACCGAGGAGGTTCCTATACCTTCTTGTTTGGAGGGTTTGGAATCTTATTTTGATGCAGCATCCGCTAACACACTTCCTGAGCACTCTGAATTTCATTGTGACTTCAAGCTCACTATGGATCTGGTGCATATATCTTCCCCCATTTATCCATTGAATGTGCGGGAGGAAGAGGCGTTAGATGTGTGGGTGAGGGATCAATTAGCAAAAGGTGCGATTTTTCAGCGTACCTCCCCTGTTTGCTCCCCACTTCTCTTTGTTGAGAAGGCTGATGGTACTCTACGCCCCTGCGTAGACTATGGAAACCTCAATAACATTACTGTACCAGACCTCCATCCCATCCCTTTGGATTCACAGATTGCACGCTATGTGGAGAAGGCGAAGGTCTTCTCTAAGCTGGATTGCCTCAATGCGTTCAATCAGATCTGGATTAAAAAGGGACAAGAGTTGTTAACCGCATTCCATTCTAGAAAAGGGATCTTACAGTTTCGGGTCATGCCCTTTGAGCTTAAGAATGCCCCTGCTATCTTTCAACGCAGCATTGATGAAGCGTTGGGGGACTTGTTAGGGGTATGCGCGGTTGCCTACATGAACGACATTCTGGTGTTTTCCCCCTGACCATGAGTCCCATGCAGTACACCTTTGGCAAGTGGTGGAGAGGTTAAAGGCAGCAGCCTTACACTAAAATCAAACAAGTGTGAGTTTTTAAAGTCCCAGGTCACCTTTCTGGGCAACGTCGTGTTTGACCAGGGACACATGATAACTCCAGACAAGGAGAAGGCGATTTGTGAGTGGCCCACCCCCACCTCTTTCAAGGAATTGAGAAGCTTTTTGGGGACGTGTACATTCCTCAAGAAGTTCACACCGAATCTTTCTGATGTGGTAGCTCCTTTATATAAGGCTAGTGGTGCAAAGGTGCTTCAGTGGTCCTCCGTTTTGAAGGACGCTTTCCAAGCAGTGAAGTGCACCCTGTTGTCCACGTCTGTCCTTCGCCATGTCGACCCAACCAAAGAGTTCATTGTGTCTATGGATGCCTCCAACTTCGCCATAGCAGTGGCCTTGTTACAAGTAGGCGAAGATGGGATAGAGCATCCGGTGAGATATTTTTTTAGGAAAATGTCTTTGCCAGAGTTTAACTACGCCGCTTATGATAAAGAGTTACTGGCAGTGGTGGAGGCGTTGACTTATGGGCGTCACCACTAGCATGACTCATCTCAACTTTTCCAGGTACATACAGACCACCGTGCCCTGCTGTACCACTGCGCTCCTCATGTCCTACCCCACGGCAGACCCATTGGCATGAGACCCTTGCCCACTTTGCATTCACGTATGAGTTCACCAAGGGCAAGGATAATGGTTTGGTGGATGCTTTGAGCTGCAACCCTGCTATAGCACCCAATCCCAAGGAGGTAGAAATCCATAACACACAGTTAATTTCGCCAAATAAAATTGTGTCCCAACTTCCCTCTCCACCAGTCAGCGGGCCAGTGCTTGCCCCTCTGGAAAATGCGGAGGAATATAGCATGTTCAGAAAAATAGTCCTTTCTCAGCCGTTAGCAGCTGAATATACTATGATCCTTGCTAAGAGCGCTTTGAATCAAGAGGATCTCTCCAGGGGCTATCATGTGAAGGATTAGATGGTGTGGTTTCAGGGGCGTCTATGGGTTCCTGCTGGACCACTGCAACTGGAGTCATCTAGGACCATCATGATGGACTCACCGTTGGTCATCCTGGTAAAGCAAAGATGTCTAAGTTAATACAACGCACGTACAATTGGAAGGGCTTGCCTGCCCAGGTGAGGAGGTATTGTAAAGAGTGCCTGATTTGCAATCAGATGAAACCCAATTGGCAACCTTTAGCAGGGTTGTTAGTACCAGTCCAGAAAGCTGAAGGGCCCTGGACTTCTCTATCGATGGATTTCAATGTGGAACTACCTGTCTCTGATGGTTATGATGCCATCATGGTGGTGGAGGACCGTTTTACAAAGTTCTCCCATTTTCATTTCTTGCAGAACAACAATAACCGCGGCTGAGATGGCCAGGCTCTTTGTCACTCATGTGTTTGCACTTCATGGGGTTTTCCAAGAAACTATCAGTGACTGGGGACCCCAATTTACCTCCATCATTTGGGAAAGAGTTGTGTACAACTCTTCAGATTCACCACTGCCATTCGACTACCTATCACCCTCAATCAGATGGGCAGACTGAACGAGTGAACCAGTGCTTGGAGCAGTCCTTGCGGTGTTGCACCAACGCGGATCATACAGATTGGGCTTCTCCCTTCCTAGGGCCAATTCAGTTACAACAACACTTTGCATTTGTCTATCAGTTGTTTCCCTTTTTTCGTCAACCTTGGCTTTAACCCCGCCTTTAACATGGAGCCCAGTTGTGATTCTAAGGTTGAAGCGGTGGTGAACTTTGCAAAGACAATCAAGAAGATCCACCAGGGGTCTCCACAAGCTTGGAGACGGCAATGAAAGTGTATAAGGAGAATTGCTGATGGGAAATACCGAGTGGGTCCTGCTTACAAGGAAGGAGATCTCGTGATGCTTGATGCTCTTAACATCCCTATCAAGCAGCTGTGCAAGAAGCTGGGTCCAAAGAGGATTGGCCCCTACCGCATTGTTAGAAAGGTGGTCCATGCCTCATACTAGCTAGATCTTCCCTCTTCATTTCAGATCTTCTCAGTGTTTCATGAGAGCAAACTGACGTCGTTTGAGGGCCCCCCACCAGAGACTCCTGAGGCCTATCTCATGGATGGGGCGCCAGAGTGGTAGGTGGAAGAAATAGTTGCCTCCTGCCACGTTAAAAGAAGACTTGAGTACCTGGTATCCTGAATGGGCTTTGACATGGCAGAGAACAGTTGGGTTCCAGCGCGCGACTGTGTGAATGCCCAAGATCTGATTGACGCCTTCCACCAGCGTTTCCCCCAGGATGCTGGATCTCAACCCAAACTGACCGTTGCCACCATGAAGTTGGCCCCTGCCTTCAAAAACTTTTCCTTGTGCAAGCCCCTAAAGGGGGTTTGAGCCCTGTCAGGAGGAGATGGTAATGTTATGGTTAAATGACATGATAGTGGGGACCAACCCCAAGGATAAGGCTGGACGCCAGGAGGCCCAGAAGGTGAATCTTCAGGCCCTCCCTGACCTCAGGCACACACTGGGCCAATGCTGGGTACAAGCTAAATATGCCCAGGTTGGTACTAGTGAGGTGCCAAACGCCCAGCCCCTTACATCAGCCCAGGCGTTAAAATAAATGGTTTATGTAATAAACGCAGATGGTTTGGTTCAGTTAATCAAGGAATGGGGATTGAACCACATTATATTTACAAAATTACACGTTTTGGTCAAATCCAACTTCAATCAATTACACGAGTGAAGTCAGTTTCAGCGTATTCTACCAATCTAGATGATAGTGTGCGCCTATTGGTGGGTTGGTGCTTGAATTTACTTATGAAAACCCCTTATTCCCCCGTCATAGTTTAAATATGTTTTCCTATACCAACATTCCTTGTTGGTCAACTTCCAGTTTAAACATTTTCCCCGTTTTGCGTTTTATTTTATGATATTTAAAACGCTCCTGTGCGTGAACCTCTTTGAGGAGGTCTTGCGCTCTGTTAACGTTGCCATTTCTAATATGATCAAGCTATCCCCTAGTGCACCGTTGGTTCGCCCAGGTTCCCTCCAACATGGGTCTCTTACCCCCTTCCTCATTGTGCACTGCGTCGCTTGTGGTGGGTTATTTAATATAATAATCTCACTTATATGCCTAAGTTGTTATTGCTCCAGCACCCTCTGCTGAGCTCTAATAACTTTTGTAGTAATGGATAGTTCCCTGGCGTTGGCCTTGTGCACCGTGCACTACCACGCTGGGAATGGGAAAGTTATAGACACTCTCCTTACAGGTTGGATTACCCAGCAGGATATTGATGGGTCACATATAAGCTGGGTTCAATACGCCTGGCAATACTCTGGGCTTTAAAGGACTAACTTCATCAATGCTAATTAGGTGCAGTAGGCAGTTGTGTGGGATTTGCATGGTAATTTTCATGTCAACTACCTTTTGCTCTCCAAACTTAATAACCACCTCTTCATAAGCACAAAAAGGGATACCCTCCATGGAGTCCAATGATGGAGGTAAAATCTTTGTATGCCTGCTTGCCGTAGTGTAATGTTGGGATAAAGTGAAGGAGGGATACTCAACTGTGCAAACAAAATCCTTTTTATTGAGCTCATCATTAGTCAGAATATGAGGAACCTCATAGTTAATCATGGAGAGATAGCCCTGCTTCAAGTTAATAATACCTTCATATCCAAGCATAAATCAGGTTCCAATGAGTAAATTGTAGGTATTATTGGTCAAACTCACTGCTGGAGCCAACAAAAGAAGCTTTCTAAAATAAATGGGCAGAGAAAAGTATGTCCCTATGGCGTGGGTGTTGTTTGGGCCCTCAGTTCCAAACTCTTGAGTGTAGTTGAGATCAGGGGCTAGCTTAGTTTTCTTAATAGCTTGGTTAATACAATGTTCGCCAGGGAATCCAGTGTCAAGGATAACCTTAACGCGCACCCCATTAATGACAACCTCCACTTTATTTAAAGGACCACCCAAGGTGGGGGATTAGTGAGGATCTCTTTTATATGGAAAGTGGAGGCAAGTTGTTTGGAAGTTTCAGGGTATTTTTCCTGGATAGACTGCAGGGTATGAACACACTGGGTATATTGGATAACTGTAAAATAAGCTGGTCAGTATCACTGGCAGTGTCAATAATCTCAATACCCCTCAACACCACTGAAGATAAGTTTGATGGGGGATCTTAGCCCAATTTACTCTTTCCAGGTTCAATCAGTCAGGTACCTCCACCTCACCTGGGGCTCCTAAAATATAATGACCAACATCTTCATCATCCCCTTCATATTTGGCATCTTAATGGTTATCAATGCATGTTAGGACGCCATAAGGGGTGAGATAAGTTCAAAGCTTCCCTTATGGCATGATAGTTCCTGTGGTTTCTTTTCCACATTGTTAACTTTTGAGAGAGGCGTTGAAATTGTCACAGCTTGATTTTTGACCTTCAAAGCAGTGAGTTTGTGCTGCCTCATGGTGACAGGTTTCAGACTAGAGTTATCTGAATGTGAGGTTGAGGGAGATAGCGTTGTGGAGGTGGATGCTTTAGTTACACCAGCCTTGAGTCAATCAGTAGCGGTGAGCTTCTGTGAAATAAGCAGTTTAGCCTTTGTGAACTGGTCATTCAACCCAGTGTTAGTGGGGGCGATTGAAACATGAGAAAGAGGTTTAGGGCTTGGAGCCAGCTTTGAAACCACTGGGGCAGGCTTCTCTGAAAAAAAGGATGGGCAAGGCTATTAGACTGCATACACCAACTGTTTTTTGAACTGAAAACTAAGGGGAGCACTGCCCCATCATTACCATTACCACATTACTATCATTAGGGGAAGAAGAAAAATTTTGTGATGGCAAATCCGCAGGAGCAGGTTTCCAGAGGGAAACAGCCATAGTAGAGGCTAAATATGGTTGGCATAGATGCTTGCCTCAGAGATTCTTGTGCATGGTCAAGCTCATAGATATCAGCAACCGCTAATAACGCCTCCTTGATATCTCATACATTTTTGAAAGTGCGCTTTATGGAAGAGAGATGAATTGCTAAGGAGGGATGAGATGCCAAGCCAGCCAAGATATCCACAATTGCATCATCAAGAGAGAGCCTTTGGGCAAGCAACAGAGGTTAAGCTTTATGGTAGAAGCGCTCAACAAAAGAGGTGATCAATTCTCCCTCTTGCGAATTAAGGCACATAAAGGCTTGTTTTTGTCATTGCAAACTCTGCTTGGAGCCAAATTGTCATGGAAATGGCAGAAGAGGTCTAGACCAGCCTGCCAGTCAGGATGCGTGAGCATCCAGAAAGCAAGCCAGAATGCTAGAGGCATTGCCAACTGTACGACTTAATATAGAGCTGGAAAATAGGATACCACAAAATGGTGGCGGAATGTCAGGGTTAGGACTATCCCGATGGCAAACCACACTGAATAGACTTCAGACCCAGGGGTTCTGGTAACAGGGGTGGAAACTACTGGGATAGTTTCTGTGAGATTCTTGGTTGTTAAAACCATTTCGTTGGGGGTGGTAGTGAGGCGCATTTTCTCTTGTAGTTGGCAGACATATGGCCATAAGATTCCTGTATATTGCTGCTGGGAGGTCATGAGAACAGGGTTATAGAGCCAAAAATTTCGGACTTGTTGAATCCAATTGGCAATGGAGGGAACCATGGTAACCAAGAGAATTGGTAAGGCCCACCCAGAGTGTGGAACAGCGGACCACCAGGGAAATGCCATATAGAATGTGGTTGAAAGGAAAGAGATAAAAATTTGGGGTTTTAATAAAATTTTTATTTGGGAAATAAAGTAAGAAAATTGACCAACAATCTTCTCAGTGCCTTGCAACTGATTAAATAGTGGTCAATTGGGTAGTGATAAGGCGTGGTTGGGATCCACAAATTTAGCCTAACCGGCAAATTGGTTGATAGTGGGGGGGTTTATTCTTTGGGAACTGACATTGCAAAATTTGGTGGCAGGCTGAGTCTCTGTCAGTTCGACCTCAAATGTCTGGACCAGGGGTCAATTACGTTTCTGATGGTTAGCATGACAGTGTTTGGCCCAACAAGCGATGGGAATCCCCCAAGGCCATCCCATATAGGGATGGGACCATTTGGTTGGGAACGGGGTTTGGGACAGCCAACCCACCCGCGCCCAGTTGTTTAACCATTCATTCAGTTGATAGTATCCCATCAGGCACAACTCCTGAATTACTATCAAAGGACTTCAAACTCTCATCGATGGCGCCCATTATTTGTTCTACTAATTTAGGGTTTGAATTGGAACCACCAGGTGATCCAGCTGATATCTCATTCTTCATACTTTTACAGCCATTTGAATTTTGGCCATCAGCCCAATTGCCACCCAAATTAGGTCCAACCAATTTTAGTTTGATGATCTCAGCACAGATTTCACTAATTCCCCACAACAGTTCCGCTGAGGTGAGTGAGGGAATCAGGGGTGGGATCTGAAGTGGATGGGCTGTTACCCATAGTTTGTCAACTATGTGGGCAAGAACGCCCTGGGTGATGAGGGGTACCGCCATCCTCTTCGGGGGCTTTACTTATTCAGGAATGGAAAGATAGCTCGATTGAGAGCCAAAGGACACTCCCCAAGACTTACACAAATTCTTCAAAAAGTGCTTTCTTAACCTCTGCCCAAGTGCTGAGGTTGACCATAGTGGGTACCATTCTTTCTTGAGCTATATAATTTAAGCAGGGAAGAATGTACTGGATTTTTTGATGGTCAGTTGCTCCTTCCATCGCAGATCCATAAACTTATAGGAAGGAGGCAATACTGCCCTTACTTGGGGTGAACTTATCTCAGAGAGGGGTTTTTTTATAGCAGGGCGTTGAAATGATTGCTGCTTGAGCCTTTTAAGGTGAGACAAAGCACTGGCTAGCTGTTGTTTCATAAGTGCTAGCTTAGAGTTAATGTCAGCAGAAAGGCTAAAAGGGTTACCACCCCCAACAGCCTCCAATTTAACGTTTTTGTGGTGTACAGGTAGCCCCTGAAGTGAGCACCACTTGTTGGATTTTGGGAGGTGAAGATGATTGCCGGTGCTTGTTAACTTAATATAATAAATTTAATTAGGGAATATTGTGCTCACCTCATATAAGAAAAATAACAAAATACTAATAAAAACTAAAAGATGAATTTTTATAGATTATAAGTCACCGCATGGGGTAAAAGAGAAATCCCTCTTAATAAGTCAATAGTAGAATTAAAATGTCAAGACTCAAAGTTTGGATTGCTTAGTAAAGTCTGAATTATGTAATATGCTTTGTTAACCTATCAGATCACTTGAACTTGCTTTGTTTAGGCAGAATGGTCAATTGAGAGTTGGGAGCAGGAAGGACTAGTCCATTAGGTAATTATCTTTATAAATTTGACCCAATCAATGGGCTAAAAAAATTTTACACTTGGTTGGACCATCTCAGACCCTATAAAAGGGGCTGTTTTCTGAAGTGTAACCTGTACCAAAATAGAAGAGGCCGGGGAGGAGCCTTCAATGAACTACCCAAATTCAGCTAATGATTTGGTGCAATTAAATCGCCCAAACTTAATTTGTTTGCCTGATCAATATTAAAAGACTTACCCCAATTTGCAGGGTTCCACCAGGAATCAACCAGGGTCTTTTGGCTAGTATTTGTATTATTTTTCGCCAAATTACTCTTATTAATACATCAGACTTGTAATTGTCTGACATGGATCTCTACCTACCCAGCGCGCTCATGCCTATCACATTGGTTACCATTATAACCTCAAAATGTCCCATTTCCACGTATTGTATGGGCAAGAACCTGGGGTGCTAGAATTATTAACCAAATATATTTTCACTGATAGGATGACCTTGAGCAAGCCATAAAGAAATTAGCCCAGTACATCATTCAGTTATACAGAGGCTATAAATAACTTGGGAAAAGACGGTCATTAAAGAAGGCCAAGCAGCTAATGAGTTCCAGCCCCCTTCCTTCCTTCCAAGTATCATACTTGGTGCTATATTACCATAATTGAACTACTCCTAGAAGTGAGAAGCTTAGGTCTATCTGGGAGGGGCCTTTTGTAATCACATATAGGTGAGGATATGAGTACTCCATCAAATCCCTTGCTTCATATGATACCGTCAATTGGGTCCATGGCTGGTTCCTGCACTCATATTCTCTCCCTATAACTCATGAAGGGGGTATTTTCAGACAATTACAAGTCCATATTGTAATGATAGTGTTTCAAAGGTTGATGAGGAAAATATTGGCCAAAAGCCCAATTTAATTCTTTTTAGAATTCCTCAAATCAGGGAAATCTTTAAGTATGCTCCTCAGCCAAAAATCTCAATTGTTGACAGTCAGGTTGTGCCAAACCTGTGGTCAATTATGGGAAGTATTGCTAAGGCTCCCTCACAGCCCCTCAACCATTTCATTCAACTACCTAGGCGGAGACCACCCCTTTTTATAGGGGTGGAGGTGGTTCATTAAGTTGCAAATATTTTTCTGCCTGATGATTGGGTTAACCATATTAAATCCTCACCTAATAGACTTGTTCTACCCAGTACTGACCCTCCATTAGCTGTTCCATTGAAGCAAGATGAGAATCAAGAGCCCTAATAGTTGAAACCCCATATTCATTAAATTGGATGCGCATAGCTTTTAATGAATATCTTGGCCATCTTGCTTTGAGCGTTTTGTTGTATAAATAATAAGCAGTGACATATCAATAGGGTTTTTCTTTTACTCCATTGCTGTGACTAATAAAATTACCATAAAAAACTTCTCTTTTTATATTTTTAAGCTTTCTAGTTTAATATAATTAGTATTAAAAAATTCCTTATCTTTCTAATAAGCAGCTGGGAGTATCAATACTCCTGCTTTGCTAAATTGTTGAATCCTGTGCAAAAAATTACCAGTGGGCATTAATAAATACCAGGAATTTGACACCAATGGGCATTTACATTACTTCTTTTTATTTTAGTTGTTGAGTTGCCCTAATTCCATACCAAACTTACCAATAACTATCTATGATAGCTTAAACTCATCATATTATGATATCATACCATTGCCCAACTTTTGAATATACACCCAGCCATAGGGCATATTTATGCCAATATATATATTACTGATTATTTGATTTTACTGGACAATTAATGCCAAATTTACTGATTGCCATCAATAATAATTCATCTTAAATCTAGTTGATTTTATTGGTCAATGTATGGTAAATTTATTGATTGTTTTATACAATTATTCACTTTAAATTTAGTTTATTTTATTGGTCAATATATGCTAATAATACTGTTTTCTATCTACAGTAATTCATTTTAAATTTAGTTCCTTTATTGGTCAATCTATACAAAAATGTTTGTCATCTATAATGGTTTAAGCTCGTCACGCTATGATATACTTGCCTGGATTTTGCACATATCCCCCAGCCATATCCATATTAGTGTCAAAACCGGCGGAATCTATATTTATATTATCTACTTAAACACATTTACTGACTGACTGACTGACGCACTGACATCAGAAACCTTCGAGTCTGATAGGTTCAATCAATTTAGGTAAGTGGGTGAGAATTGGCGAATATTATCGAATCTGAAACTATCGAGTCTGATGGGTTCAATCTATTTGGGTGAGTGAGTGAGAATTGGTGAATATTATCGAATAATTCACAAAAGTGCTCACCCGAAACCAAACAAAAATCAGATTAGAGGTTCAAGTAGGGTAAAGTTAGGATAATCAGCACATCAGCCACGAGGGCAACAGCGGAGCTGTTAGTCCGAGTGGCTCGAGAGTAGCACTGGCACAGCCTATAAGCTGTCAGTGTGAGCTTATAAATAAACCCGAGCAACGCCGGGTAAATTTCGCTTGTACTTAAAATACATTCACTGAAGGGGTGGATATCCCAGTGGTAGGATATGGGCCCTCTACTAATGCCTCCCCGAGTTCGATCCCGGTAGATGAATTTTGGGTAGGGGACTATTATGACTGTGTTGGCGTTGCGCACCAATGCCTCGAACCGAGGTAGCGAATAGCAAGGCGGTCCATGGAGTTCCTGGCCTATCATACGCCGTGCATGGAGGTTATCCGGGTTTTAGCCTCCTTTCCCATTCCTTCGAATCCCCTACATCGGTGCGGTATCATCCCCAGGTCGGCCCACCTCGAATAAAATTTAAAAATTTAAATAATATTTTAATTATTTAGTTGTTTAAAAGCTATTTGAACCAACTAGCGCTTTAATTAATAAACGAGGATGAAGCCACGGGTGACTGCTAGTATTAGATAGGTTGGAAAATTCAGCGATCGAATTGGTAATAAGTGAATCGAATTTGAAAAGTTATTGTGGGTTCAAGGTTAACCCCTTGCGCTATGTTTTAAGTTCCAAAAGTGTGGGCCCGAAACGTTAAAAAAGCCCACCCTTCGAGCCATTCCACGAGCCTCATACGTGATAATCAGTTTGGGCCCGAATAACTGACCACGTGTGAGACTCATGGTTGTAGCTCAAAGGGCTAATGGGTGCGCTGAGGGGGTTTGCCATTGTCGCGAGGGTAGCAAATTCTCAAATATTTCGCGGCAAGTTGCTGGTACGGCGGCTGGAATATCTCTGATCTCTGGGCCGGTGAGGGGTTTCAGGCTTTTATGACAATTTATTTAGATAATTGCCCAGGGAAGGATTTTTCTTAAATTTGAATAAAATTTGCTTATAATATATTTCGAAGGCTTTAAAACGATTTTATTGAGAGTTTAAAGTGAGTTTTTAAGCCCCCTTGGGTTGGGACCATCTAGTACTAAAAAAAGTGAGTTTTTAAGCTCGCCTCTTAAAATAATTCCGAACATTCAATGTTCGGGATGTAACGGAGTAAGTATGGTAAAAACACCTAATTATCAGATAGTTGGATCAGCGTTACTCCGAATCTCCGAACATTTTCTAACTATTTGAAATGAACTTGATTTTCAATTGTTGGGATGGATTAAGTTGAAGTTCAGGCTACCGCACCAGGTGTATCTAAGGTTGATAGCAGAATCGCTTCGCAGTTACGTCAGATCCGATTTAACCTTAATAAAAATAAAGTGGGTTATTTATATTAGGATTTCCCTTATTACAACCCAAGTAAAAAGAGTAGGAGAAATTAGATATACGATTTTATCGGTTTGTATTAGATTGGAGTTGTCCTAAAGTCGACCCGCCTCGATTAGACTTTTAGATCGGAGTTTGGGTCGATAGTTTTATAGATAGCGACAAGTTGAAATTCTTCCTTTGAGAAGTGAGCTGGGCTCTAGGGATATTTGGGAATAGGTGATCCAGTTTAGAGGTATAGGATATTATTTTCTTGTTCCTTAAATAGAAGTGCAGTCCCTGATAGTTTCCATCACAACAATTATACTCAGATATGGAGTGTAGAAGATGTGATAATTGGGTGGGGCGAGGTTTAAATTTTGTAGCGCTAATGATCATGCCACCAGAGTGGCATTTGATGTTCGATTGACAACAATTATAAGCTTGGTACGTGTAATAAAATTATTGTTTGAATTAGTGTTGCAACAGGGCGGTAGCTATAAAAGTTGGGCGGGGTCTACGAGACGATATGATACTTTTGATTATTGGAATTGCCTTAGTTCGTGGGTTCAACTTAACGACCAACCAAAACTTGGTCGTCTACTGGGGCCAGAACTCGATTGGCCTTACTTATCCTAACCTTCCAGATATGTGGGAGAAGGATTTGGAGGAATACTGCCGCCAGGACGATGTGGATGTGATTGCAATCTCCTTCTTGAACGTGTTCAATGCCGGGAAGGGGATGCTCCCTGAAATCAACTTTGCTAACCATTGCGAGGATAAATTCGATGCACCTCAGGCATCTAACCTACTCAAGTGTCCCAAGATTGGCGAGGACATCAAGTTCTGCCAGAGTATGGGAAAGACAGTTCTGCTATCGTTGGGTGGGGCCATCTCCAACACTGGGATCCCAACACTTGAAGCCGGTACCGAATTTGCCACAACGCTGTGGAACTTGTTCATGGGGGGCACGCATCAGTTTCGACCGTTTGGAGATGCTGTGGTAGATGGTATCGACTTGGCCTTGGAGAACGGCAGTCAGGACAACTACTTCGCCTTCCTCAACAAACTTCAAGAGCATTACAATTCTAGTCCACGCAAGTTTTACTTAACCGCTGCCCCCCAATGCCACTTTCCCGACAGCAACTTGCAAACGATTATGGAAACCTTCCACTTTGACGCCTTATTCATTCAGTTCTATAACGACTATTGCGGAGTACAAAACTATGTAAATCCTCAGGCCTTGAATTGGCCAACCTGGGCGGATTGGGCGACCAATAAATCGTACAACCCAAACGTTAAGCTATTTTTGGGGGTCCCTGCCTCTAGGATTGCGACGTATTCCGGTTACGTCGGCCTGGGTTATCTTAATATCATTGTGTCCACTTTGAGAAGTTATCCCATGTTTGGTGGGGTGATGTTATGGGATGCATCTCAGTCCGATAACAACTTTTATGGAGGCAAGACATTTAGTCATCAAATCAAAAAAATTCTGTTGGAGCCAGAGGATTACGATCTTACCCCCACTCCTTCTTCCACCACCGCTTCCACTCCAACTTCATCAACGACCATTTCCTCTACAACTACAACTTATTGCCCTCAACCTACTGGAACGTCCCTGGTGGCCGGAGGACCATGCACTGGGGGTACTTCCTGTAAGGGCCCAGACTACGCCATATGTGACAACGGGCGGTGGGTGATCTTTCTATGCGCTGCGGGGACGGTGTGTACCATCGATGGTCAGAACCATGCCCACTGTGACTATCCACAGCTGCAATCCGCACCTTTGCACCCGTATAGTTAAGCTTATTCTCTAGTCCACCTTCAACAACGGACGTATTAAGCTCCCTTTAACTTGGGGCTATTCGAAGTACTTTGAACATTTGTTTTTAATAAACAAATTCCATTATATTTTATTAATCTGAAGTATTTATTTATCTGGTAAGCGCCCCATTTATTTTTGGTTGGGATGCCGATTTAGTTTCGCTTTGTTGTTACTTTGTTGATCCCCCACTTCGCGCCATTCATAATGGTTGATATTTACCCTGATGGACGATCTTTTACAATTTGATTCCAAGTAGATTCTTTTTTTCAATTATAAATTGACCTACCAGAATTTAAATTATGGATTCGGGCCATTTTAAATTTATGAAACTAATCTACCCATTTAGTGTTAGATGCCCCTTCTCAGCTTTTGTGAAGGTAACAAGCTGGCAATGATAGGTTGGGTACTTAAAGGTGCCTGGATTGGATAATTAGAATTGATTTGCTTTATCAAATATGGAGCTTAATCTACTTTAGAGGTTGGAGGTTTAAATAACTCTCATATGGCTATTAGGTGAATTGGCTTCCACTATATGATGGCTAGGTACTTTTAAAAAAGTAATTGAGGCAGTTGACCTTGGGATAAATATACCACACCAAGATTTTTAGCCAGCACAGGTTTCAAACATATGTTGAACAAAACCTGCACTTGAGTGGAAGCAGGAATTACCCTGCTAGACTAGCCACCCTTGATGGCTAGGTACTTTTGTATAGGATAAGATTACAGGAGAATTTTCCATAAGGCAATGGCACAAGGCTCCTCTCCCCTAGAGGACTAGCTTTAATAAAAATCAAGCATAAAAGTTAAAAGTTTTTTATTAGGTAAATGTCTAGTACTGTCTAAAGTACCAGCAAGGAACTAGAATTATAACTAAGGATAGGCTCACTATATGTATGGAGCGCGAATATATTTAATTATGTAAGGGATGATGGCATTAGAGGAGGGTGCCCTACTTGTAGAGTATAGACTCAATTTAATACTGTTTCATAATTTAGTCTCAAAAAAAACTTTTGTTAGGGGATGATTTATGTGTGTTTTTGTTGTGCATCAATGCCCTAAATTGAAATAGTGAATAGCAAGGTGGTCCATGAGATTTCCTGGCCTACCAGAATGTTGTGCATGAAGGCTTACTGAGTTTTAATTTAATTTCCCAATTAATTTTAACTTTCTCATTTCTCCATTAACCAGAGCAGTATTGTCCCTTGGGTCATCCCATCTCAAATAGATAAAGGGATGGTGGCATGATCTAGGATAGGGTCAAGAATCAATCAGTGTTGAAATTGATGCAGAGGTATTGGATTTTATGTGTGCAGGTCAATAAACGCAAAACACACAAGGTATTGTTTGATGACAGTAACTTTGGAAAAATTACAGATACAAACCTTATCATTAAAAATGAGTGTTTCTTTAAATAAAGCTAAAGCACAATTTAGTATCAAATACTGAAATTGGCTATGTGGCTTGCTAGGGTAACCTCCTTTGTTGTAGACTTATGGAAAACTATATAAGAACAAGATCCCCTTCCAAATGACAATTCATTATCATAGTCTCTTCTAATTCCCAGAGATCTTATTGGTGAAAATATTACCACTAAGTAGCACTTAAGAATTGCAGAAGAGATAAGTAATATCCAAAATAGGCCATTAAATCTGAATTTCTTGGGCTAGGGGAATTTTTGTAATAGTATCATTGGCCAATAGCAGCTGGGAAACCATTGGATGGTTATGGAAGATAATAAGAAGCTTATTAATTAGTATATTTTATTCCAGCGCATGAACAAGGTAGTAAATAATATAATAGATTAGGTGATATGAAAACCAGGCCCACTGGCCAATGTAATCAAAGAGTAGGGGAGTGAGAGTTGCACCAGTAGAGATTAAGTGTACAATCTTTCTTTGTAATTATCAGAAATAAAAGGCTCCAAGGAAATAATACCAATGGTGATCTATTAACTTACTTGGCAACTGCATATTTAATTGTTGGCCAAGTGTTGAGTCAACCCATAGTAAATTAAAACTTTAGATCAAAACAAGATTAAAATAAAAAAATTGAACCAATTGTATAAATTATAGTAAAATAGAAGATCAATTAAATGCTTATTAAAAAGATGGTTAATAAATTGTAACAATCAGTACCCATCATCAATATTGATAATGCTCATATTAACCCATACTGTGGAATCTGCTCAAATTCCAGTTAACTGGTTTTATATACCTGATATCAGAGAGCCACCAATTAATTAGATACAATAGATAGCATAAGTTTAGTATTTGAGGTGAATGGGTGAGATAATTAGTGAATATGTGTAAGTTTTGAGGAGCAACCTCTATGGCTTAATCAGGAGGAATTCTCATTTCAGACCAATAAGGGGATGAAGCCAATGGCCGGCCCTCTGGTCACCATGGGAGGCTTAGCCCATATGGTAGATTTGAGGTGAGTGATAGCATAACCCTTGAAAATTGCACCTCTTCCCCTATGCCAATAATCCATAAGTTGTTCCAGAATTTTTTTGGGGGGGATGTCATGTAAGTGGCAAGTTTTAATTTTAGACCATCCTTCCAATATGAGTGCTGAAACACCAAAATGACAATCCTGAATGCCAGAGGCTCTTCTGCTTGAGTGACTAATCTTAAAACGGGAACAAATTTTGCCAATGGGTGCCCCAGGGCCATAGGTGTGTATATAAACTTAGCAACAAACCAGACAAACATGGCCCTGGGGCAGATGGGTTTTTAAAATAATTGGGTCAGAATGGGTGGTTTGAATTTCATATTGAGGTTAGGTTTAATGTTTTGGATTTTTATTGGAAAAGCAAAAGAAAAAAATCAAAGGGGGTGTAGCATAGTCAGGATGGTCATCTCACTATCACCCCTTATGGCGCAGGTTTGTATCCCATCTGTCATGGAAATGGCAGAAGAAGTTTAGACTGGCCTTCCAGTCAGGATGCGTGAGCACCCAAAAAGCAAGCCAGAATGCCAAAGGCATTGCTGACTGTACGACTTGATATGGGGCTGGGAAATGGGATACCATGAAGCGGTGGCGTAACAACAGGGTAAGGAGTATCCCAACGGCAAACCACACTGAACCCATTCCCAACTCAGGGATTCTCACTGCATGAGGTGGGATTGCCAGGATACTCTTGACAAGATTTGTGGCTTGAGCAGCCAACTCATTGGGGGCGATGTGGAGATGGATTCTCTCTTTCCATTGTTGTACATAGGGCCATAAAATCCCCATGTATTGGTGTCAGAAATTAACAAGGGTGGGGTTGTAGGACCAAAAATATCAGACTTACTGGGCCCAATTGGTGATAGAGGGAGCCATAGTGAACAAAAGAATTGGTAAATCCCACCCAGAGTGCGGGGCGATGGACCACCAGGGAAATGCCATCTGGGACGCAGTCAGAACAGATTATAAAAAAATTTAAAATTTCTTTGGCAAAATTTTTTATTGGGAAAGAAAAGTAAGAAAATTGACCAACAATTTTCTCAGTGCCATGCAACTGATTAAATAGTGGTTGATTGGGTAGTGACAGGATGGGGTTGGGACCCACAAATTCAGCCTAACTGGTGAATTGTTTGGGAATGGGAGGGTTTATTCTTTGGGAACTGACATCACAAAATTTGGCGGTGGGCCAAGTCTCTGTCAGTTTGACCTCATATGTCTGAACCAGGGCTCAACTACATTTCTGATGATTAGCATGACAGCGTTTGGCCCAACAGGTGACGGGAATCCCCCAAGGCCATTCCTTATAGGGATGGGTCCATTTAGTTGGGAACGGGTTCAGGACGGCCAACCTGCCCACGCTTGGTCATTTAACTGTTTGTTTGGTCAACAGCAGCACATTGGGCGCAACGCCCAAATTACTATCTGAGGGCTTTGAACCCACATCAATAGCATCCGATATTTGTTCAACTGGTCTGGAGATTGAATTGGGACCATTGGGCGATCCAGCCAATATCTTATTCTTCATGCTTTTACAGCCATTCAAATTTTGTGCATCAGCCAGATTGCCAACCAAGTTAGATCCGACCAATTTCAATTTGATAGGTTCAGCACAGATTTCACTAATTCCCCACGACAGTTCTGCCAAGGTAAGTGTGGGCATTGGGGGTGGGATCTGAAGCGGACGAGCTGTTACACATTGCTCATCTACTACGTGAGCAAGGTCACCCTGAGTGATGAGGGGTACTGCCATCCTCTTTGGTGTCTTTTTATTTGGGAATGGGAAGATGACCCAATCAACAGCCAGGGTACATTCCCCGGACTTACATTACCCTTTCCTTTTTCCAAAGGAATGGCACCCCCACTGGGAAATTGCGCCAGAGCCACATCCTTGTGTGCTTTAGGTAGCTTGATAGCCATAATTGTCGCGATTTTCTGAGGGGGACGGGGAGCCTCAGGGTGGGATGCGTGGTAAGCTTTAACCAGGGCCATACAATTTGCATAATCGCGTGCCTTGACCCAACTATTTTTGTAAGCTGGGTATCCTTTCCAGGCCATGAGGTATTGGACTGAACGTTGCAACTTGCGAGATGCCAAGATAGCCTCTACCTCAGTTTCTTCCTCGCTATTGACAATGATCAGTTCTGGGTCCATGGGAATTACACCCTTGAAGGGCAACAATTGGGAAACGTGGAGGACTGGGTGCTGCTTCCAATGCGCGGGAAGCTTCAGGCGGAATGCCCCATTGCCCAATACTTCCTCCACTAAGTGAGGACACGAACGCTTACTGGCAAGCTTGTGGGAAGGGGTTTGAATTCGCAAATGATGGGTATCGAGCATGATGTGAGAACCCACCGTAAAATCATGACCTGGAAGGCGCTTACAGTCTGCAAATCACTTATAGTCATCAATGGCTTTGGTGAGGTGTTCCCATAACAAGGCTTGAGTTGAACGAATATGGGTAGCATGATCTGTGGCAGCTTGAACTTCAGGTTGCAAGCATGCCCCAACTGAAAATGGTGGGTTATAACCCAATGTTGCTTCATATGGTGAAGACCCCGTGGATGCGTGGATACCATTATTGTATGCAAATTGAGCAAGAGGCAAATCACTGGACCAAGTATCCTGCGCTGCTGTGGCATAGCAACGCAGGTACTGTTTGAGGACTTGATTAACCCACTCGGTCTGACCATCAGACTGGGGGTGATATGCTGTGGATCAACAGGGGGTTATCTTCAGGATCAATAGGAGTTCATTCCAAAAGCGTACAGTAAACTGAGTACCCTGGTCACTAACAATTTTCTGGGGAATACTGAACATCAAAAACACATGTCATACAAAAAGATGGGCAGTTTTCTCCAACGTAATTGCAGAAGTGTAAGGGATAAAAAGGGAAAATTTTTCAAAGTGATCCACCACCACCATTATTGCTGTGAACCTATTAGAGCAGGGGAGATCAACGATAAAATCTATGGATACCGAGGTCTACGGACCTTCCACCTGCTGTAAAGGGTGTAGGAGGCCATTCTTACTGGAGTGATCTGACTTAGCCCTAGTGCAAATAACATAATCGGCGATCCAAGCTGGGACTTCTTTGGTCAGTCTTGCCCAATTGAAGGTTCACTTGATCAGATCAATGCATTTCTTGTTACTGGGGTGTCCAACCATGGGAGGATCATGGTGTGCACAGAATACTTTCAGGCGAAAGGGGGGGGAAACTCACACACAAGAACAGAAGTAAATGAGCCC
Organism: Massospora cicadina; assembly: GCA_022478985.1. NCBI lineage: Eukaryota > Fungi > Entomophthoromycota > Entomophthoromycetes > Entomophthorales > Entomophthoraceae > Massospora > Massospora cicadina. Next base: position 62,607 of record JAKSZP010004056.1, on the reverse strand, counting down.
CTCTTCTAAGGAGTATAGGGAGTTTTTGGGACTCAAGTGAGTCAACTGCTCAACCAACTTTACTCCTTCAGGGCAGGCTGTTTGAGCGGCTAACACCTGGGCCAATAACGGTTCATCAGGGGACAACGTGGCAGAGGAAACAATAGAGGGAACGATTGACAGAATCTGAGTGGCAGGGTTCAAAGTAACGAGATCCACTTCCTAAGATTCCAAGGGACAGTGAGCAGGGATACAGCTTAAGAAGTTGGGAAGGACATTGAGCGCACCCTTGACAGATTCATACTTGAAGTTGAAACTGCACAGGTCCTGATAGGTTTGGGCCTGTCAGTGCACCAATTTTTGAGGTTTGCGGATATACAAGAGAGCCTGGTGATCCATGTGAACTGTTAGCTCATGACGAGTGCCCTGTAACAGGTATTGCCAATGAGTTAAAGCCCATGCAACAGCCGCCAGTTCCTTGTTGTAAATGGCCCAAGACTGCTCCATAGTAGTGAATTTTCAGGGAAAATAAGCGACCGGATGTTCAAGACTGTTGTGGTCCTGAAGCAGCACCGCGCCCACCGCTACCAATGAAGCATCACATGCAACGATATATGGCTTGGTGGGATCAGCGTGTTTCAAAAGGGGGAGACATGAACACCTCTTTGATTGATTTGAACGCCTGCTGGCATTTGGGGGTCCAACAAAACGGTACATTTTTCCCAGTGAGGGGATGGAGCAGAGCAGCCAACTGAGAAAGTGCGGGGAAAATTTTCTCAAGAAAATGATAGTTCCCAAGAAACTCTGAAGTTGCTTCTGTGTAGTCAGAGTTGGCCATTATCAGATCGCATCTAATTTATTGAGATGGATAGTGACACCTTCTTTGAGAACCAGGTTTCTGAGAAATGTGACCTCTTCCTTATAAAACTTGCACTTAGAAGCTTTGAGGAACAACCCTGCTTTATGCAGAGTGGACACCACCGCTTCCAAGTTGATAGTGTGTTGTTCGGGGGTTGGGGAATGAACAAGGATATCATCAATGTATGCAATAGCACAGGAGAACCGGAGATCCCCCAACGTGTTGTCAATCATTTGTTGAAACGTAGCAGGAGCATTTTTTAACCCAAAGGGCATTATGCAAAATTGAAAAACACCTCGCCTTTTCTGGATTGCGGTCAACTGTTCCTGTCCTTCCATCACCCAAATTTTGTTAAAAAGCGTTCACCAGATCCAGTTTTGAAAAAACATGGGTTTGGCAGTCGCCTGACTGATTGTCTGCTCTAAAGGCAATGTGTAGGGATTTGTAACTGATATTTTGTTCAGGTGACCGTAATCTATGCAAGGACGGAGTGATCCATCCAATTTTCTTGCAAATACAATAGGGGAGGCGATGGGAGAGGTTTCTTTGAACAACCAACCTTTTTTAACATATCATCCAACCAGGTATTGAGTGCAACCTCTTCCTACGATTTATGAGGATACAACGGGCAGTTGATGTTCACCAATTCCACGGTTGTTTGAAATCTGCAATTGTACCTGGAATGCTTTGGCAGATGGTCCACTTTTTCCATGTCGAAGATTCCCCAGTATTGCATTAAGCTTTCAGGAAAATTGGCCAGAATGCCCACGGAAGTAACTAAGGTAGTGATAGAGCCGGTTCCTTGTATTTTTTTGAGGGTGTTGATCAAAGGGAACTCTCCCTCTGAATCATCATTGGTAAATGACAATGTATTAGACTCTAAATGAATCTTCACATGTTGTTGACGCCACCATCTCACACCCAAGATCACCGGGAATACCAGGTTCAGCATGACCAAAAATCGATCACAGAAGTTATACTGGTGGATTGAGAAGTGTATCAGATAGCAAACAACATATGAAGACTGGTAAGCAGATGAGGCCACCATTACTGAGGCGCCCACATCCATTTCCAATTTTAATTGCTGTGCCAACTCAACACTCATGAAGTTCCTCGCTGCTCCAGTATCCACCAGGGCTTCAAAGGAGACATGATGTGGGCTGATACTGATTTTCATGGGGACAAGGAAATAAGCGGAATTCTGTTTATTTGGAGATTTGGCCAACTCAAGGACAACTGAAGAAATAACAGGTATGTCAGACCCAGGGTCAGGGCTTTTAGCTGGGGTGAAAATTGGAAGTACCAGTGCAGGAGAGATCATTTCTTCTGTCTGGGCTTGAACAGAATCGTTCATAGTTGACTCCAGAAATGGCAACTTGGACTCGGGGGTTATGGCAGGGTTGGGACCCACTTCAACAGCTATTCTGGTGTCAGGCGCATCATCTACGTCTTTGTTAGGAAATCCTATCATAAAGTTCCCTTCTGATATGGGGAAACGTGGTGAGGTAATGCTTTGATAGTAGTTGCAGTGGCACATATTTGATTTACTGATTCCTGGATGGTAGACCAGACCATACGATGAGCGGAAACTGAATCCAAACTCGCTCTAAAGACTGCCTGAAGCATATTGGTAGATAGGTCTGACGCAGAAGCCAGCTCACAAAAGGTGGAAATCAGGAAAGCCAAACTAGGGGCTTCAGCCATGGTTAGGAGTAGTCTAAATAAGTGGTCTGATTGGGACACATGGGGTTTTAAAGAAGCTGATACAACAACCACTAGGGGAATGGGGTCTTCTTTTTGTGAGGAAGAACGCAAAAGACTTCTCACTCAACGGCGGGCATCTCCATCCATGGCATCTAACAACGCGAGACCTTGTTGGGCATGAGATATTGCAGAAGCATTACTTAGTGCAATTGTCATCTGCATTTATACTTCAGCGAGAGCGTCAAGAACCTGATTGGCGATCTCCTGGTAGGGGATAATTGATCCTTTTCCTGGGCCGGAGGAAGTATGAGAAGATGCAGTCTGCACCTCTTGGGTGGCTTGAAGAAAGATCCCAAAATAGAGTGGATGCTTCTCCCAAAGTCGGAAAGTGACCAAACAAACAACAAACAACACACAACTGCTTGTACGTTCATCTGGTAGAGGGTAACCACTGTGGCACCCAATTTGAAAACCAAGGTGGAAGTGGCTGGAAGTAATGGTTGGTCGATTATGTCATGGAAATGGCAGAAGAAGTTTAGACTGGCCTGCCAGTCAGGATGCGTGAGCACCCATAAAGCAAGCCAGAATGCCAGAGGCATTGCTGACTGTACGACTTGATATGGGGCTGGGAAATGGGATACCATGAAGTGGTGGCATAACAACAGGGTAAGGAGTATCCCAACGGCAAACCACACTGAACCCATTCCCAACTCAGGGATTCTCACTGCATGAGGTGGGATTGCCAGGATAGTCTTGACAAGATTCATGGCTTGAGCAGCCAACTCATTGGGGGCGATATGGTTTTGGATTCTCTCTTTCCATTGTTGTACATAGGGCCATAAGATCCCCGTGTATTGGTGTAGGAAATTAACAAGAGTGGGGTTGTAGGACCAAAAGTATCGGACTTGCTGGGCCCAATCAGCAATAGAGGGAGCCATAGTGACCAAAAAAATTGGTAAAGCTCACCCAGAGTGTGGGGCGATGGACCACCGGGGAAATGCCATCTGGGATGCTGTCAGAACAAAAAAATAAAAAAATTTTAAAATTTATTTGGCAAAATTTTTTATTGGTAAAGAAAAGTAAGAAAATCGACCAACAATTTTCTCAGTGCCATGCAACTGATTAAATAGTGGTTGATTGGGTAGTGACAGGATGGGGTTGGGACCCACAAATTCAGCCTAACTGGCGAATTGATTGGGAATGGGAGGGTTTATTCTTTGGGAACTGACATCACAAAATTTGGCAACGGGCTGAGTCTCTGTCAGTTCAACCTCAAACGTCCAAACCAGGGCTAAACTATATTTCTGACAATTAGAACAATGGCGTTTGGCCCAACGGGCGACGGGAATCCTCCAAGGCCATCCCTTATAGGGATAAGTCCATTTGGTTGGGAACGGGTTTGGGACAGCCAACCTGCCCACGCTCAATCATTTAACTGTTCATTCAGTCAACAGTAGCACATTGGGCGCAACGCCCAAATTACTATCTAAGGGCTTTGAACCCATGTTGATAGCGCTCAATATTTGTTTGATTGGTCTGGAGATTGAATGGGACTGTTGGGCGATCCAGCCAATATCTCATTCTTCATACTTTTACAGCCATTCAAATTTTGCGCATCAGCCAGATTGCTGACTAAATTAGATCTGACTAATTTCAATTTGATAAACTCAGCACAGATTTCACTAATTCCCCGCAACAGTTCTGCTGAGGTAAGTGTGGGCATTGGGGGTGGGATCTGAAGCGGACGAGCTGTTACCCATCGCTTATCTACTATGTGAGCAAGGTCGCCCTGAGTGATGAGGGGTACCGCCATCCTCTTTGGTGTCTTTTTATTCAGGAAAGGGAAGATGATCAGATTGAGAGCCAAAGGTCATTCCCTGAGACTTACACCATCATGGCAGAACTTCTACTTCTATGCCAAGAGGATATCAATACATGTGGATTTGCACACCATTCCTCAGTCCAATTAAGCAAATTAGTGAATTTAGACCATGTAATCCTGGGGGTGGAAGGCGAGTCAGTAAGGGCATATGGCTACCAACCTGAAGGTTGCGGGTTCAATTCCCACCCTTCGCACATCAATTGGGGTGCCAGCCAAAGGAAGCTATTGGCGGTTAGTAGGTCTAATAACACGAAAACCTTACCCATGATGTAACCAGAAAAATTTGAGTCCTGATCCAGAGGTGGAAAAACTTTCTTTGATGGAGTTGACCCTGTTCAGGTTTCATGTCATTTCTTTCTTTCAGTAATGCCTGTCCCCTGGTCAGCTTACCTCGGTTAAATATAATAGATCATGTAATCCTGCCTATCAGAACACATACACGAAGGTTTTCCCCCAGTACTTGGGCTTTGTCCTCCACTTCTATATTTTAGCTCCCTACTCCCTATCCCTTCTATCAGTGCAGTATATCTGTCCCAAGGTTGGCCCACCTCAAATAAAATTAAAATTAAGTAAATGAAAAAAATTAAACTGACATTTTCCTCAGTGTGTTATAACTGAATAAATATTGGTCAGTTTGGGGGAAATTTAACAAAGCATGGGATTGGGGCCCTTGAGATTTGACCTAAACCAGCAAACTTCGAGGGAGGGGGAATAATATTGAACCTGATGGGAATCAACATTGAAAGAGTCAGCAGTTGGCTAACTCACTACTTGCATGTCCTCAGAACCAAAATTTTGGCTTTTCCATTTTTTGATGGTTAATATGATGGCATCTTGCTTGACAAGCAATGGGAACATCCCAGGACCACCCCACATAGGGTTGATCCCAAGTGGTCAGGAACAGGCTTGGGATAGCTAAACTGCCCACACCTGGTCACTTGGGAATCCATTTGGCCAAGAAGAATTTTCTGAGTGATGATTCTGATGTGAGAAGAGTGGGTTTTGAGTTAATAACTTTTAACAATGCTTCAATGCCATTGACAAAGTTTTCCGCAGATTTGACATTGAGCTTTCTTAATTTTAATAGGTACAAGCCCTCCAGACATTGTTTCCAAGGTTTTGGAGGCAGATTCTGAATTGACCACATCATTTATCAGTGGCTCAATGCCACTGACAAGTGTGAGAGAGGATTTGACCCCCAAGCTCCATTATTTAATGTTTGTGCCCGTTGGGCCTTGTCACCTTGGAAGTAGGTTTTCAGATATCTCTGCACAAATCTCTTCAATCTTTTATTTTAATTCAGCAGAAGAAAGTGTGGGAACTGGTGGAAGAATGTTTAGAGGGATGGATGTTACCCAACGCTTGTCTACCACATGGGCAAGATCACCCTGTGTGACAAGGGGACAGCTGCCCTCTTAGGACTCTGTTTTGTGGGGAATGGGAATACTGCCTGATTTAGGCAAAGGGGACGCTTCCATGGACTTACATTACCCTTCCCTTTTTCTAAAGGAGGGGCACCACCAGGAAACTGCGTGAGAGCCACATTTTTGTGGGCTTGAGGCAATTTGATCGCCATCAAAGCTGCAATTTTTGGGGGAGGACGAGGAGCTTCTGGATGGGAGGCATGGAAAGCCTTGACTAACTCATACCAGTTTGCGCAATTGTGAGCTTTAAACCAACTGTTCTCATGGCTGGATAACATTTCCAAGCTATGAGATATTGAACTGATTGATGAGATTTGTGGGAGGCCAAAATGCCCTTCACTTCAGCCTCCTCCACCACATCAATCACGATTGGCTCAGGATCCAAGGGAATTGCCCCCTTGAATGGGGATAACAGAAACACATACAAACTGGGTGTTGCTTCCAATAATGTGGCAATTTCAACAGGAAAGAGCCATTACCCAAATCCTCCTTTACAACGTGGAGACCCAAGCATTTACTAATAAACTTATGTGAGGGTATCTACATCTACAAATGCCACGTATTGAGCATGACATGTGAACCAACCTTGATCTCATGAGCCAGAAGCCACTTCTGATCTGTGAACCATTTATAGTCACTTATGAGCCTTAGTGAAATGCTCCCAAACTAAGGACTGCGTTGCTCAAATATGTTGGTCATGGCCCATGGCAAGCGGTACCTCTGGGAAAAGGCACAGACTAACCAAGAATGAGGGATTGTACCCCAAAGTCACTTTATATGGGAGAATCCAGTGGAGGCTGTCATGGTCACATGACATCATAGTGGGGACCAACCCCAAGGATAAGGCTGGGTGCCAGGAGGCCCAGAAGGTGAAGGTACAGGCCATCCCTGACCTTAAACATAAATTAGACCAACGCTAGGTACAGACAAAATATGCCCAGGTTGGTACTAGTGAGGTGCCAAATGCCCAGCCTCTTACATCAGCCCAGGCGTTAAAATGAACGGTCTACTTAATTAACGTGGACAGTTCCATTCAGTTAGTCAAGGAACGGGGTTTCAAAATCCATTTCAATTTACAAAACAACGCGTTCAGGTCAGATCCAACTTCAATTTATTACTTGATTGAAGTCAGTTTTAGCATATTTGACCAATTTAGATGAAAGTGTCTTCCTATTGGTGGGTTTGTGGTTGGGCCCACTTCAGTAAATTTTATATTCCCCCGCCATTGTTTAATTATGTTTCCCATGACCAACAATTCTTGTTGGTCGACTTCCCAAGAAAATTTACCCCATTTTACCATTTTATTAAAATGCTATTCCAAACAATACTGTGCATGGACCCCTTCGAGGAGGTCTTGCGCTACCTTAACAACCACCTAGTATATACAATTAGGCTTTCACCTAGTGCACCGTTGGTTCGCCCAGGTTCCCTCCAACCTGGTACATTTACCATTTCTTCCTTAGTGCACCGCGTCATTTTTGGTTAAATTTTAATTTTAATAATCGCTCACTTTTGCTTGAGATATTCTTGTTCCACCACCCTCTGCTGGGCAATAGTGACTTCTATTCTAATAGCTGGTTTCCTTGCGTTGGCTCTGTGCACCGAGAACCACCACGCTGGAAACAGGAGAGTTATAGACACTCTCCTTACATTATCTGACCAACCACTTAAATATATGTGCACAAACTTTTTATATGTGGAACTTTTCCAAAGTGGAAACAGTAGGCGCCAGCTGTGGGATTCAGATTTCATTAGCCACACCGCTGTTTCCTCTTTTTCCCAAAGGTTGGAGCAACTCGGCATTATTATGGTTGCCTACAACTGGAAAATATCCACCCTTTGTGCTTGTACCTGGTGGATATGGATGCTTTGAGATCTGAAAGTTGTGATTCCCCAACTTTCCATCAAATTTATAAATTTCAATTTAAATAAACGAGTTTTACTTCAACCATGCTTTCAGATGATGCTGACAGAATTGGCGCAGATAGGCCTGGGGGTGTTGGCCTTGGATAACATCAGCCATTCTGTTGCTGTTCAAGGGATAGGGTCATTTACGTCTAAAAACGCGTTTTATAATGAAAACCTTATCTCTACCTCTGAACTATTTATTAGTTCTTATGGCCTGGATGAGGACCCTATTCCAGTATATCAGATTACCCCTGAGAACCCACGTTTGACCCCTACCATGATCCAGGACACTCAGAAAGTGGAAAAAGAACTTCTTTTGAAATATAATGTATATGCACCTGCAGAAGGTGTAGTGGGATATGTGGCCTCAGTAGTAAGAGTAGCCCACTATCCCTCCCCTTCTATGATTCCAAAACATACCCTGATGGCTTGCTCACGCCAGAGAAAGAATTTTCAGGTGAGTTAGGGGCGTTTTCTGCTTTGAATAAACCCCATTATGGATACTACTTATTGACCACCACCCTCTCATCCCCTTTGGGGAAGTTCAGCACAAATATTTTAGTGGATACCGGGGCCTCTAGTAATTTTATTGACCAAGACCTTGCTGACTACCTTGGGTTGAGTTACTCACCAGGTGGTATGGTTAGAGGTGGGGCTTCCCAAGGTATCCCTGCGCTGAACGTCATGAGGTTGGTGGACTATCAGGTGGGTGCCTATCTTCTGTCCGACCATTTTCAAGCTATCAGGAACCTCTTGTTCCCCATTATTTTGGGTATAGAATGGTGGAGAAAGTTTGACGTCATGACTAATTTGAAAGAAAACTCAATCCTTATCTTTGTCTAATGGTCACATGTTGATTGTTCCTTTTTTGGAGGATAGCGCCCAGGGCAAATTACCTCATTGGCCCAATATTTCCACTCTTAGCCTTGCCCCTATGTTGAAGCCCTCTGTGGAGGTTCCCCTACCATCCTGTTTGGAGGGTTTGGAATCTTATTTTGATGCAGCATCCGCTAACACACTTCCTGATCACTCTGAATTTCATTGTGACTTCAAGCTCACTGTGGATCTGGTGCATATATCTTCCCCCATTTATCCATTGACTGTGCGGGAGGAAGAGGCATTAGATGTGTGGGTGAGGGATCAATTAGCCAAAGGTGCGATTTTTCAGCGTACTTCCCCTGTTTGCTCCCCACTTCTCTTTGTTGAGAAGTCTGATGGTACTCTATGACCCTGCATAGACTATGGAAACCTCAATAACATTACTGTACCAGACCTCCATCCCATCCCTTTAGATTCACAGATTGCACGCTATGTGGAGAAGGCGAAGGTCTTCTCCAAGCTGGATTGCCTCAATGCTTTCAATCAGATCTGGATTAAAAAGAGAAAAAGAGTGGTTAACCGCATTCCATACCAGAAAAGGGATCTTCCAGTTTCGGGTCATGCCCTTTGGGCTTAAGTTTGCCCCTGCTATCTTTCAACTCCGCATTGATGCAGCGTTGGGGGACTTGTTAGGGGTATGCGCGGTTGCCTACATGGACGACATTCTGATGTTTCCCCCGGCCATGAGTCCCATGCATTACACCTTGGGCAAGTGGTAAAGAGGTTAAAGGCAGCCAGCCTTACACTGAAGATAATCAAGTGTAAGTTTTTAAGTCCCAGGTCACTTTTCTGGGAAACGTCATGTTTGACCAAGGACACATGATAACTCCAGATAAGGAGAAGGCGATTTGTGAGTGGCCCACCCCCACCTCTTTAAAGGAATTGAGAAGCTTTTTGGGGACATGTACATTCCTCAAGATGTTCACACTGAATCTTTCTGAGGTGGCAGCTCCCTTATATAAGGCTAGTGGTGCAAAGGTGCTTCAGTGGTCCTCCATTTTGGAGGATGCTTTCCAAGCAGTGAAGTGCACCCTGTTGTCCACGTCTGTCCTTCACCATGTCGACCCTTACAAAGAGTTCATTGTGTCTATGGATGCCTCCAACTTCTCCATAGTGGCTGCCTTGTTACAAGTAGGCGAAGATGGGATAGAGCATCCGGTGGGATATTTTTCTAGGAAAATGTCTTTTCCAGAGTTGAACTATGCCATTTATTATAAAGAGTTACTGGCAGTGGTGGAGGCGTTGACTTATTGGCATCACCACTTACATGGCTCATCCCAATCTTTCCGGGTACATACAGACCACCGTGCCTTGCTGTATTACCGCGCTCTTCATGTCTTAACCCCATGGCAGACCCGTTGGCATGAGACCCTTGCCCAATTTGCATTCACGTATGAGTTCACCAAGGGCAAGGATAATGGTTTGGTGGATGCTTTGAGCTGCACCCTGCTCTAGCACCCAATCCCAAGGAGGTAGAAGTTCATAACACACAGTTGATGATTTTGCAAATAAAATTGTGTCCCAACTTTCCTCTCCCCCGGTCAGCGGGCCAGCACTTGCTTCTCTGGAAAATGCGGAGGAATATAGCATGTTCAGAAAATAGTCCTTTCTCAGCCGCTAGCAGCCACATACTATGATACTTGCTAAGAGAGTTTTGAACCAATAAGATCTCTCCAAGAGCTATCACGTGAAGGATGAGATGGTGTGGTTTCAGGGGCACCTATGGGTTCCTGCTGGCTCACTTCGTCTGGAAATCATCTGGGACCATCATGATGGACTCACCGTTGGTCATCCTGGTAAAGCAAAGACGTTGGAGTTAATACAAATCATGCATAATTGGAAGAGCTTGCCTGCTCAGGTGGGGCGTTATTGTAAATAGTGCCTGATCTGCAATCAGATGAAACCAAATTGGGAACCTTTAGCAGGGTTGTTAGTACCAGTCCAAAAATGCTGAAGGGCCCTGGACTTCTCTATCGATGGATTTCATTGTAGAACTACCTGTCTCTGATGGTTCTGATGCCATCATGGTGGTGGAGGACCATTTTATGAAGTTCGCCCACTTTATTCCTTGCAGAACTACAATAACTGCTGCTGAGATGGTCAGAATCTTTGTCACGCATTTGCTTGCACTCCATGGGGTTCCCCAAGAGATTATCAGTGACTGGGGACCCCAATTTACCTCCATCTTTTGGGAAGAGTTGTGTAAGACTCTTCAGATTTGCCCCTGCCATTCGAATGCCTATCACCCTCAATCAGATGGGCAGACTGAACGAGTGAACCAGTGCTTGAAGCATTCCTTGCGGTGTTACACCAACGCGGATCATACATATTGGGCTTCTTACCTTCCTAGGGCCAATTCAGTTACAACAACACTATGCATTCTTCTATCAGTTGTTCCCCTTTTTTCGCCAACCATGGCTTTAGCCCCTCCTTTAACATGGAGCCCAGCTGTGGTTCTCAGGTTGAAGCAGTGGTGGACTTTGCCAAGATTATCAAAAAAATCCACCAGGGGGTTTCCACAAGTTTGGAGGCGGCAATGCAAGTTTATAAGGAGAACGCTGATGGAAAGCTCTGAGTAGGTCCAGCGTATAAGGAAGGGGATCTTGTGATGCTTGATGCTCGCAACATCCCTATCAAGCAGCCATGCAAGAAGCTGGGACCCAAGAGGATTGGCCCATACCGCATTGTTAGAAAGGTGGGCCATGTCTCATACCAGCTAGATCTTCCCTCTTCATTTCAGATCTTCTCAGTGTTTCATGAGAGCAAACTGACGTCGTTTGAGGGCCCCCACCAGAGACTCCTGAGGCCTATCTCGTGGATGGGGCGCCAGAGTGGGAGGTGGAAGAAATAGTCGCCTCCCGCCGCATTAAAAGAAGATTGGAGTACCTGGTATCCTGGAAGGGCTTTGACGCTGCAGAAAAAAGTTGGGTTCCAACGCGTGACTGTGTGCATGCCCAAGATCTGATTGAAGCCTTCCACAAGCGTTTCCCCCGGGCTGCTGGATCTCAAACCAAACTGACCGTTGCTGCCATGAAATCGGCCTCTGCCCACAAAAACCTTTCCCTTGTGCAAGCCCCTGGAGGGGGGTTGAGCCCGTCAGGAGGAGAGGGTAATGCCATGGTCACATGACATCATAGTTGGGACCAACCCCAAGGATAAGGCTGGGCGCCAAGAGGCCCAGAAGATGAAGTTACAGGCCCTCCCAGACCTTAGGCATACACTAGACCAACGCTGGGTACAGACAAAATATGCCCAGGTTGGTACTAGTGAGGTGCCAAATGCCCAGACCCTTACATCAGGCAGGCATTAAAACTAACAGTCTACTTAATTAACGTGGATAGTTCCATTCAGTTAGTCGAGGAACGGAGTTTTGAAAACTGTTCCATTTACAAACACGTTTGGGTCGGATCCAACTTCAATTTATTACTCAATTGAAGTCAGTTTCAGCATATTTGACCAATTTAGATTGAAGTGTCTTCCTATTGGTGGGTTGGTGGTTGGGCCACTTCAGCGAACCCCATATTCCCCCGCCATCAATTAATTATGTTTCCCATGACCAACACTTCTTGTTGGTCGACTTCCCAATAAAATTTACCCCATTTTACCATTTTGTTAAAATGCTATTCCAAACAATCCTGTGCGTGGACCCCTTCGAGGAGGTCTTGCGCTACCTTAACAACCACCTAGTATATACAATTAGGCTTTCACCTAGTGCATTGTTGGTTCGCCCAGGTTCCCTCCAACCTGGTACGTTTACCATTTCTTTCTTAGTGCACCGCGTCATTTTTGGTTAAATTTTAACTTTAATAATTGCTCGCTTTTGCTTGAGTTATTATTGTTCCAGCACCCTCTGCTGGGCAATAGTGACTTTTAGTCTAATAGCTGGTTTCCTTGCGTTGGCTCTGTGCACTGAGAACCACCACGCTGGAAACAGGAGAGTTATAGACACTCTCCTTACAGAGGCATGAGTTCCATTATTATATGTAAACTGAGTGAGGGGAGGTCATTAGCCCAGGTATCCTGAGCAGCAGCTGCGTAGCAGTGAAGATACTGCTCAAGGATTTGATTGACCCGTTCAGTTTAGCCATCATATTGGGGGTGGTATGCGTTGGAATGGCAGGGAGTAATCTTTAAGGTTGCCAAAAGCTCATTCCAGAATTGAGCCGTGAACTGGAGCCTGCAGTCACTAACAATCTCTGTGTGGGAGACCAAACATTGAGCATACATGGCGCACAAAAATGAGCTGTTTTCTCAGAAGTGATAGTGGAGGAACAAAAGATAAACAGGGAAATTTGTGAAGAAATTGATAACCCCCATCAGTACTGTGTATCATTGGATTTGGGAAGTTCTTTGATGAAATATATGGACACTAATGACCATGGACCCTCTGCCTGTTGTAAGGGATGTGTCAAGAGAGTATTTGTAACTCTCTCATTCCCTAAGAGGTGGTACGAGATGCACAATAACACCGCCAGGGAACTAGCCATTAAAGAATGGGGAACAGGGAAATGCGAAGGGTGCCCAAGCAGAGGGGACCCAAAGCAAGGGTGTACAATGCGGCATACAGGATAAGATAACCAAGAAACACCAAAGCTTGAGTGAATCCCAAAAGGGAATTCATGATCAAGCGTAAATTGTGCTAGGAGCCTTGGGTGCCTTAATTTGGAGGGGACCAGGGCGTCCCAAAAATGCAGTAGAAACTTTAGTTAATTGAGATAGAATATAATGGCCCACATTGTTGGAGACCTCCTCAAAGAGGTCCACACACAGGTTTGCCCAAGTAACCAAAATAATATAATGTAAAAATGGGGATTGTTTTTTGGTAAAAAAGTCAATTAATGAGGAACTTTGGTCAAGAGCGAACATACGTAAACAATATTGGGTAAATTCTGGGTTGGAGGAAGTGGTCCCAAGCCTTGTTGCACCAATAGGCGCATGCTTCCTTCTGAAAGGGTAGCAAGCTTTGAAACTGACCTCACTTGACTGATAGATTGAAGTTGTACCCGACCTGAGTCATAATTCATATCTGAAATGGGTTTTGAACCCCCGTTCCCCAATTAACTGGATTGTCCCATTGTTGTTCAATAAGTAGCTCATCCATTTTAACGCCTGAGCTGAGACAAGGGGCTGGGCGTTTTACACCTCACTTGTACCAACCTGGGCATATTTAACTTGTACCCAGCGTTTGTTCAAGGTGGGCTTAAGGTCAGGAAGGGCCTGAAGTTAAACATTATGGACCTCCTGCCGCCCAGGCTTGTCCTTGGGGTTGGTGTTTATTATCAAGTCATGTAAACATGACATTACCCTCTCCTCCTTTTTGGCTCCACCCCCTCCAGGGGCATTCACCAAGAGAAAGTTTTTATGGGCAGAGGACAGCTTCATGGCAGTGATGGCTATCTTGGACTTTGATACTGAAGCCTCAGGGAAATGCTCTTGGAATGCTGAAATTAGCTCTTGGGCATGAGCGCAGTCACGCGCTGGAACCCAATTGTTCTCCGCTGCATCAAATCCCTTCCAGGATAACAGGTACTCAAGCCTTCTTTTTAATTTTTGGGAGGCTACTATTTCCTCAACTTCCCACTCCAGCGCCCCATCTATGAGATAAGCCTCAGGAGTCTCTGGATGGGGCCCTCAAACAACGTGAGTTTGCTTTCATGGAATACAGAAAAGATTTGAAATGAGGGGGAAGATCAAACTGATATGAAGTGTGGCCCACCTTTTTAACAACTTGGTATGGTCAATCCTCTTTGTTCTCAATTTTTGCATGGTTGCTTGATAGAGATGTTTTTAGCATCCAGCATTACGAGATCTCCTTCCTTGTATGCAGGTCCAACCCGTCTCTTACCATCAGCATGCTCCTTGTAAGCCTGAATGGCCACATATAAATTCGTGATCACCCCTTGGTGTACTTTCTTGATCATTTTTGCAAAGTCCACCGCTTCCACCTTGGATCCACAACTAGGCTCCATGTTGAAGGGAGGATTGAAGCCATTTTTGGCGAAGAAGAGGGAACAACCAATTGATGCATGTTGTGCATTGTTATAACTGAATTAGCCATGGGAAGATGGGAAACCCAACCTGAGTGATTGGCGGCAGTGTAACACCACAAGAACTGTTTAAGGCAATGGTTCACTCGTTCTGTCTGCCCATCTGATTGGGGATGTGTAAAAATTTACTGTTTTTGGTTATTATTGGCAAACAACCCCAATAAACTTATTTACTGAACAGATCAGTTTCTTGTGCACTTTGTCCGCGTTGTATAGTATATTATATTATTGGTTGATAATTTTTATTTAACCGAGGTAAGCCAATCAGGGGACGGACATTACTGAACTAAAACTAAAAATCATAATAAAAAAATAATGATTTAAATGAAACGCCCAAAATGGATGGATTTATTGACTTGTACCTAACAAAATATCCAACTAGGTGGGCAGCAAATACTGCTACCCCTCCATGGTGGACGGAGAGGGGGATTGGGGGGCTCTTCTTCAGCCGCATCCATCTCATTCCAGAGTAGGGTGCGTGTTAAGGCAGATAGTAATGGTGTGGGGGCATCGGCGGCATGGGGTTCAATATCCTTGATGACTGGAACTTCCGAATAGTTGCCAGCTATCATTATACCAATGATGTATTTGCCCAAAGTGTCTTCAGCTTTGAGGTGGGCGTCTAAGAATTTAACGAATGTGGCAATATTGGTTTGGGTTATTTTTGCCCTCAGATTCTGAGCTAATGTTACCATGTTCCTGATGGCTTCAGTGACGTTTTTGTGTAAGTTTTCATGTTGATCTTACTTTGTGCAGTAAGATTTATGGGGATAATGGGAGGTTGAATTCCTCCTGCGAGTGCAGCCACAGATTTGGTGGCAGCTTTGCGAAGTGTATGGCAATCTGGTGTGGCGGCTGCTTCTACTGCAAGCTGGTGGTCACTGTAGAATGGTTTGGCGTTAGATTGTGGGACATATTTCTGAGGCGGGAATTTTGCATCCCATTCTGCGTTACAGAGTCGTTCAAGTTGCAGCGTCAGTTCTTCAATGACATTACCTGATTCGTCGATTTCATCTAATAATTCCCATGGATTTTGGTTGAATTGGATTGGGGAATCAGCGTACAGTTGAGGTTTGTTCAATTTGTTTGCAGATGCATGGGATTGAACTGGGTTCCAATATGATGTTTGGTTGGATGAATTATTTGTGGCATTGGGGCAAGGTGGGTGCTGATTGGTGGCTGTAGGTGCAGCTGCAGCATCAGGCATTGGAGGAGGGAAAGGTAGGATAGTACCTCATGTCAAAGTTGGCGCGGGGTGGGCAGCATATTGGTGGGCGTCAGGAAAACTTTTGGCATCG
Organism: Massospora cicadina; assembly: GCA_022478985.1. Taxonomy (NCBI): domain Eukaryota; kingdom Fungi; phylum Entomophthoromycota; class Entomophthoromycetes; order Entomophthorales; family Entomophthoraceae; genus Massospora; species Massospora cicadina. The sequence continues at coordinate 46,627 of JAKSZP010004056.1, read as the reverse complement.
GTGGAAGTTTCTGAGTATGGGCATTTACTTTTTGAGTGGTCTAACTCAAAACAGGATGGATAAATCGTCCATCCGCCCTCAACGCGGGTCCAGAAAGGATGGTAGGGGGCAGATGGGATGGTGGCATGAGGGGGAATTGCCAAAGAAATTTTTGTAAATTAAGGGCTGATTGTGGCATATGCCCAAGGCCCAGCGAGGCGTGTGGCCCCATTTGGGACCACAAATTATAAGATGGGGTTGGCGCCGTAGGATGCCAAACCTTCCATCAGCTCCTGGTGGAGCACTTTGGGGGGAGGTGGGTGGGCAAACCAGAAAACTGGACCACCAAGGTGGTGTCCATTGGGAGCTGGATCTGAGTTGTTGGGAATAGAATATTGTTAAAAATTAATGGCACCATTGCCAAAGTGGCTGCATCAGCTTCACAGGGGATGCCAAGATCAAAGTACCCCTTATAGGGGCGGAAGTCAATAAAACAGGCTGGTGTCATCACTGCCTGAGCCATTTTGATAATGTCTTGTCATCTCTGGGGAAGACTTTCCCATATTCAACCCTATGGCTGAAACACATGTTGCTCTGGGGGAGCACCAGGGGGCAGCGGAGCAACGCTTGGGTTTGGGAAAGATGGGCATTGAGATCCTTGGGAGGGACGAATCAACCCAAGGGTTTAAAATGACTGGGCGATCAAGTCCGAGCACGTTTTCCTGTTGGATGGAAAATGGAGGGGGAGTTTTGCCGCTGCCCCACGCTGGGACAGTCGTTGGGGGATCTGACAACATCAGAGAAAGACTTTGGTGTGTGATTAGTGCTTTATTTAATTTACTAAAATTAATTTGCTCAGAAAGTTACGCCAATCAGAGAGAGAGTTTTTATTATTGGTTGATAATAGTATGATGACTATTATCTGTAGTTGAGTAAAAATCTTATATCTCAGCCCAACGCTCAGCCAGTATTCCTGCTTGAAATATTTTGAGATGTCTTGATATAAAGATTTGTTCCCTCATTCTGTCCAACCCAATCTTCTCTGAGATTCCCTGGTGACAGTCTCTTCAGTCCAACACATAGTCAGCAGCAATCCCCAATTGTTTCTCCTTCTTCTCTAGATCCCCGCGCAGATCTTTACTCTTTTTTTAAGAGTCTCCCAATCATCACACACAGCAATAATATCCTTGAGAAGTCTAGAACAATTGAAAGCTGATAATAGTTTACTACTTAAACTATATATTAGATGAAAACTATATTGATCAAATACTGTTGTATTATCTGTTTTTTAGATACTGTTTTTATTATGAGTGAATTCCCAGGGAATTTATAGTGGGGATACGGTCATCTAACCCTCAGTTGACACCTCTGTAATGAAACAGCAGCCATCACCATTGAATCACCTATCCTCATCTCAGCAGTGATGGTCTTCCCCATACTGGCTAGGATTCCATCATTGGACATCCTCAAGACCTAAACGGAAAGAGTCAGAAAATATGTCCCTAACGTTTTCCTCTCAATCACAGAAAACCAACCATATTTAGCTAGCGACCTGCTTAGGTAATGGGACTTATTACCCATTAAGGCAGGTCACACACCAACTGATCAATTCGCTAGTTGCAGGAGACATCACTTGCCTTGCAACTTGCTACTCATTCCCAATCAGTCAGTGATGAAAGCTGACTGATCCAAATTTTTACGCCTGATGGTTAATCACTATCAGATGCCCCTATTTAGTCAGCAACTACACCCAACAAGATCTTAAGTATTTGTCCGGATTGATCCCTGATGGATACAACCAGGCAAATATCCCAAAATCCCCCAAACATAGTTACTCCAAAATTTGGGCCAATTGATTTCCAATTCACCTCGCCTTAAGGAATTATCCCCTAACGTTTCCTGGTAATCTAGCAGGCTGGGAATATGGGCAAAAATCCCAACACATCCCCCTCTTGCCTAGATTTCCAGCGAGAAAAGGACTGGGGCATGAGAACACCACTTCAGACATTTGGTCAAATACTTCATTGGCTCAAGTGGAGTACAATCGTCAATACTCAACGCTGCTTGGGATGACCTTTTGCATGCAGCGCTCTTGCTCTTCCTCCTCGCTACCGCCTACTCAGAGTGTGGTCCCTCATGATCTACTGTCATGCCAGGCTGATTAATTTACTCGTGACAATATTAGTCCCCAGATCCAGATTTCCCCTTACAGGGCATATGACCCTCTGTCATATTCAGGATTCTTGGTCTGGCATCCTTAATTTCCTGATTTTCTCCTCATCCTAGACAGGAGACTCTTGCCATCAATGTTCATTTTGTGGCCCAATTAAGAATAATTATTTTTGTTCGCCCTTGTTATTTCTCTCATAACCTCTTGGCTCAAGTCATTCCTAATTCATCTCTTGGAGAGCTTATCCCATTAATTTTGAGATTAATTTATCCAAAATTGGAGCTTAATGGATTGTAGAGTGCATAATGTCAACTTTCATATAAGTCTGACATCCCCTCTCTCATCCAGCTCATATGTCAAATTCTGAGTCATGATACCAGCAGCTTCTAAATAGTTTTTCTGATCAAGATCTTCAGCTCTTCCAGCAGATGAGTCAGGATGCACAACGGAACCTCTTCTATGGTCCTTACAGGACTTATATGCCTAGTCTGGCGCCAATGTCTAGTTCTTCCATTGAATTACCGGAAACAGTAACCAATCCCTCCAGAACCAGGCTTGCAATTGTTTTGAACAACTCTTTGCTGATTCTTACTCTGCCATCGATTCCAGAGTTGGATTTCAAATCTCTCCTGGATTTGGCTCCTTTTGCAGATGCACCGACCATCATCATGGATGCTCCCAAGATTATGCTGTCCACTCTTGATCGCTCTTTTCTGGCCACGTCAGACTTGCTTCCTGAGTTCCTCTTATGACTCAAACAATACTACAAACCCGCTGTACTGGCTACTGAGCTCACCATTGGTAACAGTATTCATTTTGAGCTCCCCTATGCTGAACTACGAGTCCAAGTCACCAAGGCTTTGTACCTAGCGCTGAATCCCTCTGATCTTGAGAACATCCTAGACCAGGATACCTCCGCTTATGCTCTTTGCATTGCCAGCCAAGTTCTTCAAAGTTGGTCCACAAAACTTCCAGCCTCTCCCATGTTTCACCATTCCTTCAGCTTCAGCTTCCAAGAAGCCCATAGTCATTGCTTGCAGGATGCCATTTGCTCCCTGCATGACTATCTTATCTCCGATGCTTCCCATCGGTATCTTCCACTGATGGCTTTAGTAGGGGCATGATTCAGCAACTCCTTTCAAGTATCCCTTGTTTGCTGCCAGCCCATATGTCTGATGTTCCTGATGAAGCCTGTTGTCAGGCGCTCAAGGCTAATCTTATGGCTCCAGTACCATATCTGGATTACTTGGGGTTATTCGCTGACTGCCTCTTTTTATACTGTTGCTTTCCTCCCCGCTCTGGGGTTTCACGATTGGCTTCTTCCAACATTTCAATTTCCCTTCCCCTAGTCACTTTCTCGCAGGGATCTGCTTCTGCTCAGAGGACTTAGTTTCGTGTAGGTCTAGCCCTCACTAGCATCCAATCTCACATCAGTTTTGATGGGCTATTCATTCCTACTGAGATCCATCCTCCCTCCCCCAAGAGGCAACATAGGTGGAATTATCCCCGTATTGTAGACAATTAAAAATAAAAATTATAAAACTATATCAGCTTTTTCTATGCAGTTTGTAATCTTTTTTTCCAATATCTTTTATCGATATTATATTTTGATTCTTCTTTTTTCAATGGGACTTGACCTTGCTTTGGTTCATCGGTCCATCTTTTATCTTCTCCCCCAAACTGGGTCCTAGGTACTTAAACCTACTAGTTTTCTATGGTTCAGAGGTCCTTTTTTTCAGACTTAACCATCTAGATTGGTTCAGAGGTCCTTTTTTGGGACTTGACCTAATCATCAGGACATGGCCAACTTAATGGTTCATTGGTCCTTCAGGGACTCTTTTAATTTTTTTCATTGGTCCATCACTTTAAATACTTAGCATGGGTTTGATTTACAGCTCTTCCATCCAAGAGATTCTTGATGGAGTAGGTGTCAATCACCATCTTGGTGATAACTTCAAACGGACTTGACCACAACACATCCAGTTTGTTTCTTCTTCTGAAACCATGCATATTGCAATAAGCTACTCTTTTGCCTATTTGATATTCTGCTAAGGCCGGTTGGTTTTTATCATCCATCAATTTTGCTTGTATCTTTTTCTTCAATGAAGTATCAAATGCCTGCAATTGCATATCGATCAGGATATCTGTCAGTCAGTTCAAGTACTGTTTGGCACTCATCCCTGATACTGGTTCCCCCACCAAATATATAATCAGTGGCAACGCTGCCTTCCTCCCATATAACAACTCAAACAATGTTTTCCCGTTGCCATATGATGACTGATATTGTAGGCGAACATCACCAAACTCAGGTACATTCCCCACGTGGAAGTTCTTCCTGTGACCAGCTTCCTCAGCGTCGCGGCCAGTGTTCCATTCACTCATTCTACCAGTACATTCATCACTTGATGGTAGGGTACTTACATGACTCCTCTGATCCCCATTATCTCATTCAATCGCAGGATCACATGAGATGTGAAGTTTGTCCCATTATTGCTAAGCAGGACCTGTGGACATCCATGTCAATATACTACTTGATACAGGATGAACTTTGCGGTGCTGGTAGCATCTACTTTCGCCAGGGCCTTCATCTCAACCCATCTCATCAGATGGTCGATGGTAACTATAATGTACTTGACTCACCCTGTGCTTATCATCAGCGGTCCCATCACATCAATGGACACCGTATGCCAGGAAAATCCAGGGTGGACCAGTCAGTATCTAGTTGTATTTTTATGTGGTTTGTGCAGCTGGCACTCCACGCAACAAGTAAGATAGTCCACAACATCATAATTAATCGATTCCCAGTAATAATACTGGCAAATATGGTTGGTCATTTTTCTCAGGCCTCCATGCTCGACAACCTTATGAGCGGCTAGAACAATCGCTGCTCTCTCCAATGGTTTTTAGGAATAATAGCTATTTCCCATTTATCATCTTGAATACTTGTCTATCCATGGTCTCGGTGTTTTCCATCCCTTTTCAAAGTGCACCTTGGATTTCTCAAGGCTCGTCCTCAATTCTTTCTTTGACCATTCTCTAGAATAGCTCATCCACCTGCGGATATACCAACTGGACCATTGGTAACCGTGATAAGCCATCCGCGTTCTGGTGAGAAGCCCCCACTCGGTGGACTATCTCATAATCATAAGCCTGAAGCTTGAGTGCCCATCAGGCCAGTCATCCTTCAGGTTCCCTCAGATTGTGCAGCCAATGCAACGAAGAGTGGTCCATCACCACCTTAAAGTGCGTTCCATGGACATACACCTAAAACTGTTTACAGGCGTAAATGACTGCAAGGCATTCACGCTCAGTTACAGTGTAATTCCTCTCTGTGGCAGAGAGTGTCCAGCTCACATATGCCACCAGATGTTTGTCCCCAAGTTCATCTACTTGGCTCAGTATGGCGCCAATCGCCATCAATGAAGCATCAGTTTGAATGATAAACTCCCAATCAAAATTCAGATATTTCAGAATTGGCAGAATTTATCAGGTACCGGCGTAACTCATCAAAAGAGTCCTGAACCTCTTCATTCCATATGAATCCTTTTTTGGATCCTTTAATAAATGAAATAAGGGCTCAGCTATTCAGGCGAAGTCCCAAATAAATCTTCTATAGTATCTGACCATCCCAAGGAATACTTGGATGTCTCAGACACTCTTTGGCACAGCCATCTGTTCAATAGCTGCTATCTTCTGGGGTTGCGGCTGCAATCCATTTGCATTGATCACAAATCCCAGGTATTCAAGCTCCTTCTTGAAGAAGTGGCACTTCCGTGGCTTGATCTTCAGGTTAGCCGCGGACAGTCTCTTAAACACTTCCTCCAAGTGCTGAAGGTGATCAGTAAACGTCCTACTGAACACGTTTATATCATCCAGATATACCAGGATGCACAACAACTTCAGGTCGCTTAATACCGCGTCCATGGCCCTCTGGAACGTCGCGGGCGCATTACAAAGACCCTGGGGCATCCTAGTCAGCTGGTATAACCCCTGTGCGGTGATAATCGCACATTTTTCCTGGTCTTCTGCTGGCAAGTCGATCTGCCAGTATCCCAAGATTAGGTCCATCGTGGAGAAATACTTTGCTTCTCCTAATCAGTCCAGCACATCATCAATCCTCAGTAGGGGATACAAATCCTTCTTCATAATTTTATTCAGCCTCCAATAGTCAATCACTACCCAATTTGATCCATCTTTCTTCTTTACAATCAAAATTGGGCTTGCCCAGGGACTTGATGATGGAACTAGAAGCCCATGCTTTACTAGTTTGCTGATCTCATCTTCCACTACCACTTCAGTGGCTTTTGATCTTCAGATTGGTCTCATTCTTATTGGTAAATTTTCTCCAGTGTCAACTTTGTGAATTACGCCTTGCGCGCATCCCAAATTGTGATCATCCTGAGCAAATATTTCCCAATATCTCTCAAATAATTTGAGCACCTCCTCCTTCTGCCCTTCCAGCAGATCTGCGAGCTGCTCTCAATCAACTAATAAGTTGATGCTTTTGGCTGCTCCAGCCAGTAATCCCATTTCCTCAAGAGATCCAAAATCATGGAATCATCTCAATTCTGCCATCAGGATTAAATGAATAAATGCAATGATTTGATTTTTCTTAATCTTCATCAGTTTTTCGCTTAAATTCGCCAAGAGAACTCATATTTCTCCATGGCCTGGCATAATTATCCCAGGAGCCACCCAAGGCTCCACTCTGGACTTCTTCCAGGGGCTTCCAACTTCTCCATACAACAACTCCAGAATCTCTAGAGTCAACCCTGTGTTGACTATCATCTGCAATCTGGCCAGTATGGTTTCTTCCTTCTTGATCCGCAAAGGAATTCCCCAGTTCTCTAGGATTTTGGCCAGCATCTCCCATCGCTTCCTACCAACTAATTGGTACTGAATCAGTACAATGCTGTCATTGTATATCAAGTTGATGAAGTTATTTCTCCAGTTCAATGGAACTTCACCATTCTTTTGATATACTAATGGTAACGTCTGACCCAGGATGGTCAACGTATTATCCTCAAAGTTACATTTAACTCCATATTTCTGCAGAAACTCCATTCCAATCAGGATATCATAGTTTTGATTTGTCAAAACTATCACTGGCGCGGATACCACCAACGACCCAAATTGTAGTGGCAGCGCACTATATGCTCCACAGGAAATGGTGGTGTTCAGCCCAGCTGTTCCATATTCTTTCTTGTGTTCCAAGTCCGGAGAGATCTTCATCTTCTTCACCAGCTTGGTTAACACAATGTTGATGGGCGCTCCACTGTCAACTATTGCCCGTACTACTCGATTCACCTGAATATCTATATATTTACACTTGGAGTATTGTAATAGGGTATTTACTGAGTGAATTGCGGTGTTATTAGCTGAATCTAGGGTATTAATTATCTGCGCAAATAATTCAGGAAACGATTTCTTAATCATGCCAAGGGGAATTGACAGGTTGGCCTCATCTAAACATATATTGGTGAACTCATCAGGATTTTCAGCAGTCCAAATCATCTCCACCAGATGTCAGGCGTATGGCCGGGCAACCTCCTGAACTATCTCAGGGTCTATTTTCTTCGCCCCAGCTCTGGTCACGGCGTTTATGTCCATGTTGACCACTTGATATATTTGGTCCTGCTCATCATCCACAAACAGATCGGGACTGCCAGGTATAGGGGGGTTAGTACGCTACTCTGAGGGGGTTTCCCCTGCTATGAAGCAGGTGTGAAGGAAAGGGTCTGTGTGGAGGAACCAGAGTGGGAACCATGATTCTATGAGCGCTTTTTGTCTTGGTCTCATATATCCATAAAGCCAGGCTTGGAAGTGCTCCAGTAAGTGGATATGGAATCTGTTAATAACCCCATAAATGGTTGGGACCGTGCCCTTGAACGCATCTAATGCAATTATGTGTATTGTCCACATTGCAATGGGTATTATTAGGGAGCGGAGGGTAGATGGGATTGGTGACTCGATCTGGAGCGCAAAGATGCTCTTTGATATTGAGAATTCCTGTTCGTTTTGGATCTTAAGCAGGCGTGCGACTTCCTGCCATATAGCTTTGGTTGGGGGGCATGTTTCTAGGCGGTGATGTAGGGATCCCTCCCCTCCACATACTGCACATGTTTTGTGGAGGGAGTTGGAGTGGTCCACCATCCTATAGGTCCTTCTCAGACAGTGCCAGGCGTTTGATCTTATCCTTGGTTGTAGGAGAGGGTGGTGAGTCATTTTCCACATTGCCTTCTGTGTGGTTAAATCATAGGTAATGTCCAACATATCTAGGTATTCTATCCTAGCTATGTTTGGAATGTTGCGAGCATATCTTTCTGGGGGTGGTTTTCTGGGTTTCTTAATTTGAATTGGGGGCTGGGTCGTCCCCTTCCCTGTATGATACCCATGTTCTCTATGGTCCATCCCATATGGCAGATAGTTCAGAGGATATGTTTGAAATGAGGGGAGATTCCATGCGGACCCGTTGCAGTAGGGTTCTTGCAAGGTATGAAAGTAATCTGGGTGGACTATGTGGGTTGGTTAATTTGAGCGCCTGTGCAAATTTAGTCCTTGCTTCTCTGGACCAATGTTGTTGCGGGAGGTCTGGAGCAAGGATTTCCTTTATCCAGGTACCTAGGATATGATTGGCGTGGCTCTCAAAATCTATTAGTCCCATGCCTCCGCTTGAGCGTGGACCAAATAGTGTTTCCATCTGTATAGGAGGGTGAGAGCCAGGCCACAGCCAGCCCTGGATAAGCGCGCGAATCGAAGTTATAAAGGTAGGTGAGAAGGCGATCGCGTGGGCCTGGTACCACAGTATTGGGAGGATGAGCGAGTTAGCAACTGTAACTCGTCCTGTTAGTCCTGGGGTTCTTCCCTTAAGGGAGAGACGCGTTTGGATACCCATTGTAACAGGTTACTATCCATTGTCTCATTAGCATATCCCCCTGATTCTAGCCAGATTCCAAGGTGTCGGACAGGAGTGGTGGTGGGAGGTGATGAAAAGGGTAAAATAATTGGGTTTTTTCTTCTTGTGTTGATATGAGGTTCTGATGTTGTGGCCCAGTTGTTTGTGTATTTGCCTAAGAGGATGATTTCTGTCTTTCTTTTGTTGAGCGATGCATTGCTCACCTTGGAGTATTCCTCTAGATTGCGTTCCAGCTGTTGAGCATCTTCATTGTTTGCTATACCTGCTACACAGTCATCCGCAAAGGCCAGTATCTTGACTGTTGGTTGTCCTTGTGCGGTTATCCCCATGAGACGTGAGTCAGTTACTTGGAGGAGTGGGTCAAAGCTGAAATTGTATAGCAGTGGGCTGAGGGGATCCCCTTGTTTGAGTCCTCTGTGTGGTTTGATATTGTTTGTTAGGAATCCAGGGCCGCATTCAGCCATGGTTGCAGATTCTGTTAGGAGCATCGCCTATTTTATGAATCTTGGTGGGAGTTTGAAGGCATGTAGACATTATTTTAGATATGGACAGCTAACATGGTCATACGCCTTTTCCTGATCCAAGAAGACCAGGGCACCAGTTGCTTTGGATTGGCAAATGTTTGCAACAGGGTGGATGTTGTTCCAGATTGAACGCCCAGGTATAAACCCAAACTGGTTGGGTGATAGGACGTTAGATGCAATTGCACCTAATCTAGCTGCTAAATTTTTGTTAGGATTTTTTTGTCAATGTTGAAGAGTGCAATTGGGCGCCAGTTGGCCAGGTCCAACTTGTCACCCTTTTTATACAAGGTTATAACGTAGGATTCATGGCCTCCTGGTAATAGGCGTGTTTCCAACATGCTCTGGTTCATAGACGCCAATAGGAGGAGGGCGATCTGTTGAAAATATTTTTTGTAAAATTTGTAGGGTATCCCATCAGGCCCTGGGCATTTCCTATGTGGTGCACCGCGAATTGTCTCCCAAAGCTCCTCTCATGTAATTAGGGATAGTATGTTGTAATTTGGTGGTGTACTTTGTATCTCAGCAGTTTGTATAAATTCTTTAATTTTTTGTGAATCTGTTGGCGTTTCACGATATAATTCAGAATAATAGCGGTGTACTTCCGCCTTGACCTCCTCAGAATCAGTTGCCACGGTGTGTTGGTCTTGTGGACCTGTGTGCACGCGGGCTGGTTTCTGCGGGAGTGGAATTGGCAGAAAAAGCATGTCGAACAGGTTTTGCCTTCCTTTGTAAACTTACCTTTGTTTGATACTTTAATTCTGTGTTGGATAAAGATGAGATTGTTAAGTCGGGCATATATTTCTGCCCATTTGCGTCCCCAGTTGGGGCTATAGCCAGATCTCAGAGTATTTATCTCCAGGTGGTCTAGTTCCGCCAAGGTATGCTTGATTGTAACCATGTCCGCGGTGTATCTACGTGATGCAATATGTCAGGTTTTGTTGATTAAATTTTTTTTGAAAACTTCCCATGTTCCATTGGGATCCAAAGTGAATGGGGCTGTGAATTCTGGTTTCATAGCCTCGTTTTTGGCCCAGTCAGATATCTTGGGCAATTTTATATTTTCTGGGTGAAGCTTTCTCCAAGGCGACACCTGTGTGTGGGATTGGGTTGGCACTAACTGCACCTAAACCAATCGGTGGTCAGAAAAATTGATCTTTTTTGTTGTAAATTTGGAGATCCTTGAGCAGTGGGAATGTAGGACGAGGATGTGGTTAATGCAACTCATCAATATGAGCGCTCCCTCGCACATGTTGGGCCACATCATGTGGGGAAGGAGTGTTGAACTGGGGGGGAGAGCATCCTGTAAGCCAAGAGATGCCTTCATTGTGCGAAATTCAATGTGTCCAGGTGGGTAACCCTGGATTAGGCCATCAATCCGTATTGGGGTTATCCCAGCAGTTGAAATCACCTAACATAATGGTATCTGGTGGGAGGGTGAGAGTAGGAATGTTTTAAAAAATTGTTTTCTCTCAGTTGCAGTGCACGGTGCATAGATACATGCTATCAAAATTTATTTCCTCTTGGAATGTGATTGTTGCTACCAGGACTTAACTGTGTAAGTGTGATGAAGAATTTGTAATTTTAAATTTTTTGTTGTTTTGGATGATCACCCCACAGTGAGACATCCATACTGATTGTGATGGTGCGACCCTGGTTGACCAGGATCCTTCTTCCCCTTGTAGACAGTGGGTTTCTTGGATGGCCAAGATGTCTACAAGAGGTTTTCGTAGGAATTCCAGCTTTTTGGCTTGGGACATATGAGCCCTGGCTCCCGCGATGTTTAGCATCCCTATTGACACTGAGGTGCCTGCGGCGCGCAGGAGCGGTTGGGAGGGCCCTCTGGCCCTATCCCACCGCGGCTCATTTTGGCCATGCTCCACATCTGTACTCCAACTCTTTCACCGCCATTGTTGGTTCCCTTGATCGACCCAATGATTCAAGGGAATTGCAGTTTTTTGCATTTGCGTCAACTTTTCCTGCACAGGTCTCATGTTGATTTGAAGCGGATTGTTGATTGGATTTTATATTTTTAAGGTACAACTTTGGTGAATTGTGCACCGCATTTTCACCCAAATTGCATTTGCATTGTTCTTCAGTATGTGCATGACTGATGTCGCTTTGTGACTCAGTCAGGTTACTATGAAAATTTTCGACCTGGGCATATTGTTCTGATTGTTTGGTTCGGTGAATATTCAAAATATCCTCCCAAATTTGTCTGGGGTTAATGGTGGACTCCGCGTGTGCCACCGCTTTAGCCAATGCTCCTTGCGGGCTTTTTGTGCCGCTTTACGTTGTTTGCTTGTAACTGGGTCCACAATGGAGTATAGTACATCTTCACCCCAGCGGAATGGGTGGTGGCCATCAGTCATTTTGGAGAAGCTTTCATTATCTTCATCCATAGCTTCTTGACAAAAATCATTTTCCATTAAGCCCTCTTTTACAGGGCATGCATGTTCCTTGTGGCCCAGTGAGCCACAGTGGTTGCAAATGCGCAGTGCGCGTTCCGGTGTAACTCAGAATGCAGCTGACTGGCCCCCATCTGCTAAGTGAAATTCTGCTGCGCGAGGAATTCTGGATAAATCCTCTTTCACTTCTGGGAAGGGGTTGATTACAGCGATAGCTTTGCCCGTGCACAGGTCTGGCATTAAGCGAAATTGCTGTAATTCAAGTCGTTGGATTTCTCCATAGGCCACAAGACCTTTGCGGAGCTCCTCCTGATTACCTTACGAGGAAGGTTGGTGGGGAGCGAGTCAAAGGAGATAAACAAAGTTTTTGCTTTGTTCCATCTGGTGCACGCAGTGCGCACAATTTTTTGCCTTCTGGGAGGGCAATTTCCACGCAGATTTTTGCTGCGGCATCAGCTTCATCGGCTGTTTTGAAACCAATATTGATCCAGCTGTGGCCCATGTTGTTGGTGGCTATGTACACCGCATGAGGGAAAAGTGAGGGCTGTGCCTCACATGTTTTCTCCCACAGGGTCAGTGACTCATCCCCAAGGAAGAGTCCGATCCTATGCTTCACCTTTGACAAGGGTTGGTTGAACTGAATGTACATATATTGCGCGTGCTTTACAGTTAATACCATAAACCCAAATGGTGTCTGAGTTTGCAATTTCTTTACGGATTGGGTTCCTGGTCCCCCTCCAGGGCGTTTCTTGCCCTTAGTTGCACCATTAAGTGCACCGCTCGCCACGATGCTCGCCCATGTTGTATTATTTTTATTGATAAAGTCGCCCATCTTTCCTGTGTGTGATTATCCAAATTTGCTGTTTGATTTTGAATCATAGTAACTAAAGTTATTGTTACGAGAAAGAAAAGCTACTAATATCTATTTCTTTGTTCATATTATTAGGAGGAACAGGTTTCTCCGCCGTTCTAGACTGTTCCTTGTCTAGACAGCGGGACCTTTTCCTGAATCCTTGGCATCTGCTATCTCTTTAGCCTTGGCCATATTAACTTGATCCTTCAGCTTTTTGCAGTGTGCGGCAAAATGCCCTTTCCTGCCACACTGGAAGCAGACCTTTTCCTTCTTGTTTAACCAATTGTAATCCTCAGGCTTATTCCCTGGCACAGTTCAGTTAAAAGTCTCCTTTTCTCCTTCGCCTCCTTTTGTGGGATTTGAACTTTGGACCAGAATTGACTTAAAAGTTTCTATTCAGAGCATCGAATGTTGCTCCCAAAAACTTCAAATTGTCTATCATTTGCGAGGTAGTTATTTTGGTCGCGAATACAGTAGACATCATTTGATGCAAATCACGATAGAGCCAAAGGGACGTTTGCAAGGCGATTCTTGCATCAAAGTCATCTAACACCTTCGCTCCAGCCAGGATCTGCAATTCCTGGTAGAATCGATCTGTGAAGCATTCAAGAGACTTGTCTTTATGGAATTGAATTCCCATAAAGTCTTGCTTGCATTTCAACATGCGGGTTGGACTGCCAATTCCTTCATTATTGCTGCCTTAGCCTCAGCATAAGACCAGCTGTCCCCCTCCAGGTGGGGTAACACCAGACTCTGGCAATCTGTGTTTAAGCAGTTCATGACTGTCAACGCCTTCTGATGATCCCTGTATCTGTTTATGGTCATGTCAAAATAGTCGGAAAAATGCTGGGGCGTTATCCCAATGGAATGTGGGCAATTTAGGGGTTGCTCTGATTTCCTCCAAGTCATTTAGGGCTGATTCTCTTGGTTCAGCTACTCAGTTCACTTGTGGAGTGACATTGGGCATCATCTCCAAAACAGCACTAATGTGGGTGGCATATTTCTCAGGGTATACATCTTCCAAAGTATCATTCGAAGACTTTGTTCTTTGGCATCATTAAACACATCAGACTCACTTGCACTTCTGTGTACTTTCAATTCCTCTATTTCTTTCAACAACTTTTCAAAGTCTGCACTAAATTTTCTCAAATGAACATGATCTGCTTTACGTTCTGTTTTCAGAAATAGGACCTCTCAGACGAGGTCTCCTTCTTTCTTCTTTAACGAGTTTACTTTGCCAAGTAACTTGTTCCCAAAGTTGGCTACGTTATCAACTCCTTCCTCCACCTTGGTTACTCATTACTCCAAGGCCGTGAACTCCCAGTGGTCCGCAGAATCTAAGGCATTCTGGTTCACTGTGGCAATCTCAGTCCACAACCTACACATCTCTTCTTTGTGCGACATTCTTGATAGATTTTTTTACTCAACTACCCTGTAGTGAGCACCAACTTGTAAAAATTTTACTCTTTGGAGTTGATTATTGGAGGTCAACCCTAGTAATCTTTCTACTGCACAGGTTTAGTTTCCTCGTGCACCTCGCGTTGTAAAGAATATATATAATCTGATAATGGTATGATTACTATTATCCGTAGTTGAGTTAGAATTATCTTCAGGCCCAACGCTTTGGCCAGTATTTTGATTAACACTGGATATCGCACTCTTAGGGATTAATTCCATGTAATCCTGTCAACTCAATCTTTGTTAAGATCCTCTGATGACAGTCTCCTTTGGCCCAACACACAGTCAGCAGCAATCCCTTAGCCGTGGTTCCCTTCATCTCTAGATCCCCGCTTGGATCTCTACTCTTATCTGAGAGTCTACCAATTATTGCCCTCTGCATTAATATCCTTGAGATGGAATCTTCACGCTAGATGCTGATAGTCTAACTATTACTGAATCTACAGTAAGACCAATAATGTTCTTTATTATTGTTTACCCGTCTCTATGTCTGTATATATGTCCGTGTTAATGTGTTTTTTATTATAGTGAATTCTAGGGAATTTATAGGGGATTCAGATGTCTAACCCTCAGTTGACACCTCTTCGATGAAATGGCAGCCATTGCCATTGAAAAACCCTTCCTCGTCTCAGCAGCGATGGTCTTCCCCATCCTGACTAGGATTCCGACGTTGGACATCCTCAAGACCTCAAATGGAAAGAGTCAGAAACATATCTTTAACGTTTTTCTCTCAATCCAAGCAAATCATCCTTAATTGGCTAGCAACCTGCTTAGATAATGGGACTTTTTACCCATTATGGCAGGTCACTTCACTAACCAATCAATTTGCTAGTTGCAGGCGGCATCACTCGCCTTGCAACTCATTAAACATTCCCAATAAGTTGGTGATGAAACCCAAACAATCCTAATTGGTACACCTGATAGTTAATCACTATCAGATGCCCTTATTTCATCAGCCACTCCACCCGATGAGATATTAGGTATTCATCCGGATTGATCCCCAATGGATATGACCAGACAAATGTCCTAAAATCCCCTGAACGTAGTTCCTTCAAAATTTGGGTCAATTGATTTCCAATTCACTTTGCCTTAGGGAATTTTTCCCCTAGCAATACCAGGTAATCTAGCAGGCTGGGAATATGGGCAAAAATCCCAATATGGGGTATAAAAGGTTTTTGATAGCTTGAAAGCAGTCCTTCAAAAGATACTTGCCCAATTGATAATCCACTAACCCTAGTACCTTCAGGGTGAAAATACCTTGATAAGTCCCTCCCCTAACCATACCACCTGGCAAGTAACTCAGCTCAAGGTAGTTGGCTAGGTTTTGGTCAATGGATTTTCAGAGGCTCCAGTATCCACCAAGATAGTAGTGCTAATTTTACCTGAAGGTGATGAAAGGATAGCAGTTAGAAAGATATCCTGAATGGTCTTTATTCATAGCAGACAACGCCAAAAGTTTACCACCATACTCTTCTTCAGATTCTACCCTAACTTCAGGGTACATTTCTGCATTAAAGAATGGAGAGGGATATTTGGCCACTCTTACTACTAAGCCACATATCCCACCTATCTTCAGCAACTGCATAAACGTTTTTATATTGTAATTGTAACTCCTTCTCCTCATCCTAGGTTCCGCGAATCATTATGGTGGTCAAGCATGGGTTTTCTGGGGTAATTTGATATACAGAAATAGGGCCCATATCTGAGCCATAAGGGAATAAATATGGTTTGGTTGCATATATGGCAGCGCCGTTATAAAACGCGTTTTTGGTCATGAACGACCCTATTCCTCTTTTGGTACCAGGTTGTGCAACGTTATCCAATGTCATCACCCCCAAGCCCAACATCAAGTATACCGCCTGCACCATCTGAACGTGGTGCTGAGGAAAACCCAGTTTATTTGAATTAATTTTATTATTTTTGGTGGAAAGTTGGGGAATCTCAATTCTCATACTGCAAAGCATCCGTTTCCACCAGGTACAAGCAAAAAGAATAGTTACTTTCCATTCAGAGGTAGCAAATATAACGCCAAGTTGCTTCAAACTTCAGGAAAAAGAGTAAACAGTGGTGAGCCCAACCACAGCCATGGCCAACAGCTGGCGCACTGTTTGCACTTTGTGAATGTCCCACATGAAAATGTTTGTGCATGTAAAGTAAATTGGTTGGTTGGCTAATGTAAGGAGAGTGTCTATAACTCTCCTGTTCCTGGCGTGGTAGTGCATGGTGCACTGGGCCAACGCCAGGGAACTATTAATTAGTACTAAAGTTACTAGAGCCCAGCAGAGGGTACTTGAGCTATAATAACTTAGGTTGAGGATGTTATCACTAGAGATAATACCCAAAATGGAACTATGTGGTGCTCGGAGTGGTAGTTTATAGATGGCTCAGGTTGGAGAGAACCTGGGCGGCCCAATGGTGCACGGGCGTATAGATTTATAGTAGTTAAAATTAAATAATAAACATTGCATGAGACCTCCTTGAAGAGGTCTGCACACAGGTTCATCCATGATAACCTATATAAAAACGGTGTACTGGTGAAGGGGTTTATGAGGGAAGTTGACCAATGAGAGAGATTGGTCTTGAGAAAAAGGATTTAAGGGAGATCAGGGAAACAATCAAATTGATGGAAGCAGGTCAAAGCTGAGGTGCACCAATAAGCGCATGATTCCATAGGGCAGTAAACTATACTTGGTAATTGACTGAACTTGGGTTAAGATTGTAGATCAGGCCAATCTGAGATTGAAATTTTAAAAACTGAATGGGTTCTTAGACCCCGTTCACTGAGAAATCAAAGTGAACCATTTTCATTAATTGCAAAGCTAGTTCATTTTAACACGCCTGCTGTTATACAGGGCCAAACTTCTCTTGCATCCTTAGGACCAATCTGGGAATACCTCGCCTTAACCCAGCGTTGATCTAAGGTATGCTTGAGGTGAGAGAGGCCTGATAACTTCACTTTCTTGGCCTCCTGACATGCAGCTTTGTCCTTAACGTTTGTCCCAATTATAATGTCATCTTTAATCCATGACAGGGGCATCAGAAGCGGCGGAGGCAGAAACTGCAGGTCACTTGCACTTTGAATGGTCCAATTTGAAGCACAAGGGGTAAATCGGTGGCCATTCTTGACTTTCACCCAAATGTGGTGATCCAGGGCAGATCTGATTGCCATAAGAGGAGAATCATGAGATGAGTATTGTGATGGAAAGGGCAGATTGTTGTAAAGGCTTGAGGACTTGCCAAATGATCCGCCCATTGGGAATCATAAACTATAGCATGGGGTTGCACCATATATGGCCAACCCTCCGTGAGTTTATGGCAGAGGTGCTCAGGGAGAGATGGGAAGGCAAACTGGACCACCAGGTGGCATTATCTGGGATCTGGGTGCAAATTGTGGAAAGCAGAATTTTTCTAAAAATTAATGGCAACTTTGCTGCTGCCATTGCATCAGCTTCTGAGCAGAAGCTGGAATTAAAATACCCCTTAAAGGGGTGGAAATCAATAAAACTGGCAGGTTTAAAAACTGCTGTGGCCATCTCGATGATGGCTGCACTTGCATATGGGAAGAGATTTCCATATTTGACCCAGAGGCTGAAATGAAATTACTCTGGGGAGCACCAACAGGCTCTGGAGCACCGCCTGGGAGGCTGTGAGGTGGTGTGCCAAGTCTAAAGGGGGACATAACGCCCAGTAGCATTAGGGGGCTAGAAGAGCCAGCCTAAATGTGCTTCAGCGGCGG
This sequence comes from Massospora cicadina, assembly GCA_022478985.1. NCBI lineage: Eukaryota > Fungi > Entomophthoromycota > Entomophthoromycetes > Entomophthorales > Entomophthoraceae > Massospora > Massospora cicadina. Next base: position 28,586 of record JAKSZP010004056.1, on the reverse strand, counting down.
CTAAAAACGCCAGAGGGCAGCACACCACCCCACACCAGGGCAGCAGGCGTCAACTTCATTGACATTGGTAATTTTGTCTTGATTGAGAAGCTGTTTTTTGAATTTTTCAATAAAATCAAATTTGTCTTTGATTTTGGATATCAAAGCAAAAGAGATCATTATCCCTCTTCTACTTCCTCAAATCACAGAGGTTGGCACACCGGCATGCTTGAACCTACCAGGATTTGTACAGCTTTAACTTCAAATATGAGTTTTTGAAAGGAGTATTGAATATTTTCCCCAACTTCTGAAGTTAAAACCCTGTAAATTGCCCTGTAGATTCTGATGAGGCAGATCTGGTTACTGTCATCCATCCCACCAAAATCTTATCCATAATCCATCTTGTGGTTTTGACAGTGGACTTATCTCTGGACTCACCCCTAATCTCCCAAGTTTTGGCAGCGCAAACGGCCTGTGCCAAAGGGTGACCCTTTTGGAGCAGTTTTTTCTCCCTGCGTCAAACATTCTTTGTATTCTCTGGTTGAGGGTATCATTCAATTTTGGTCAAGGGTTTGGGTTCCTCCTCATTTTCTTTCAAAAATTATTTCAGGCACACCATGATCCTCCCGCTGTCAGACATCCTGGGAATAAGAAGTGCCTCAACTTTATCAAGCGTACATATAACTGGGTGGGCTTGTCAAAAGATGTATAATCTTGGATTTCATATTGTGTAACTTGTGCACATGCCAAGTCAGACCGGTTGGCAAGAATGGTCTTCTTCATCCTGTCATGTTTACATGACTTGATAATAAGCACCAACACCAAGGACAAAGATGGGCGGCAGGAGGTCCAGAAGGTTAAACTTCAGGCCCTTCCTGACCTCAAGCACACCTTGGACCAACACTGGGTACAAGAAAATACGCCCATTTTGGTATGAGTGAGGTGCAAAACGCCCAGCCTCTTGTCTCAGCTCAGGCGTTAAAACGGACGAGCTACTTAATGAACAACAATGGGACAATCCAGTTAATTGGGTAACAGGGGTTCAAAACCCATTCCAGTTACGAAATTATGAGCTCAGGTCAGGTACAAAATCAATTAATCACTTGAGTGAGGTCAGTTTCAAAGTTTGCTACCCTTTCAGATAGAAGCATGCGCCTATTGGTGCACCAAGGCTTGAGACCACTTCTGCTGACCCAGAATTTCCCCATGTTGTTTAAGTATGTTCGCTTGTGAACAATTTTCTCGTTGGGCAACTTTTTTATAATAAACAATCCGCATTTTTAAATTTTATTATTATGGTTCCTTGGACAAACGTGTGTGCGGACCTCTTTGAGGAGGTCTCCATCAACGTGGGCCATTATGTTCTATCTCAATTAACTAAAGTTTCTGGTGTACCTTTGGGACGCCCTGGTCCCCTCCAGATTGAGGCACTAAAGGCTTTTAGCACCGATTTACACTTGATAATGGATTCCCCTTTTGGGATTTACTCAAGATTTGGTATTTCTTGGTTATCTTATCCTGTATGCCACGTTGTACACCCTTTCTTTGGGTCCCCTCTGATAGGGCTCCCTATGCGGTGCCCTGTTCCCCATTCTATTAACAGCTAGTTCCCTTGTGGTGTGGATGTGCATCCTGCACCACCTCTCAGGGGAACGAGAGAGTAACTGATACTCTCTTGACATTATTTTACCAACCCTTTTATTTTAAGTGCATCAAAATTATCCATGTGGGACTTTCTTTGTGTGTAAACTGGGTGCGCTGGACGTTTGTCACTGCCACTATGGTGCTCACCACAGTTTTCTTGTTTGTTTTTGTATTGTTAATTTTTGGCGTTATTTTTGCAACTACCAACTGGTAACTGCCATTCTTCCTTCTTGTACCTGGTGGTCTCAGACTTTTCATGATCTTGTTGATGCAATCCCCTGTCTTTCCCCAAAGATTTACTCTGAAATTCAACAGGTCTTGGCTTCCCTCATGCTGAAAAAAAAATCTTTGGATACTAACAATTTGTCTGGTTCTCATACACCCTCGCGTGGGGTGGATTTGCTATATTGGCTGTCTCCAGGTGCAGCTGACTGGGTATTTTCAGTGTTACACGCACATCCGCTTTTGTGGAGATCAGTGGAGGGTTTGGAGCGTGTCTTGGAGCAACGGCATTCAGATGGGGCATCCAACCACCCCTTCTATGAGTTTTTTCTCTGTGCCAAGCTGGAAGCACGGTGAAATTATATTTGAATGAATTTTATGAGAAATCCCAGGCCCTACCATTGCCAAACATCATTAAAATGTCATTTCTCTGATCTACCTTAGGCCTTCCCATGAGAAACTCTCCAATTTGGCAGTCTCCCTTCCTACTTTGACCATCTGAATGAAGTTTTTTGGCGCAGTTTACCCGTCCCAACCTGGAAGGGGCCAGGTAATTCGGCATTTATGGTTTCACTTGGGTCAGCCCTTATAAATATGGGTTCCAAAAAGTCATTTGCATCCCTAAAAATGAAGGAATCATCCTTCTAAACCTTCGAGTTCCACCAATTTTGAAGCTGAACAGGGGTCTAGACCTGAATCTAAATTATATGTTTCAGGTTTTGCTACAATGATATCACCTGAGTCTCCCCTATAAAACCCGTGACCATGACTAGTGGTATCCCCTTGAACAGGGCAGAGCTCACCACTGATTCCCTCCCTGTTTCAGCAGAAGTCGAGGGTCCAGGAGCATCTAGACCTGAACTTAACAAAAATGAATCAATAATAACAATTTTTACTTTGCACTGCATTTCTGTGGTGCAGGCTGAAGCATATACTAAGGGCTTGGGGTGATGGCCCTGGATAACGAAGCGCACCTGGACATAAGAGCAGGTATGGGTCGTTGAAGCCTGAAAACGCGTTTTATAATGCAAATGCTATATCACAAAACGTGCCATTTTAAAACTCTTACAGATTTAACAAGAACTCCATTTCAGTATATCAAATTTCCCCTTAGAACTATCGCTTGACCCCTACCATAATCTGCAGCACTCAGGAGGTGGAAAAGGAACTTCGTTTTAAATATGATAATGTTTATGCACCATTGGAAGATTTGATGGGATATGTGATCTCAGCATTAATAGTGGCCAATTATCCCTCTCCATTTTATGATTAAAAAACATACCCTGAAGGCTTGTTTATGCCAGAAAAAGAGTTTTCTGGCGAGGTGTTGACGTTTTCTGCTTTGATTAAAGACCATTCTGGGTATTTTTTTTGACTGCTAACCTTTCATCCCCTTTTAGGGAAGATCAGCACTACTATTTTGGTGGATACTGGAGCCTCTGAAAATTTTAATAACCAAACCCTAGCTGACTACCCTGAGCTGAGTTATGTGCCATGTGTCATGGTTAGAGGAGGGGCTTCCTAAGGTATTCCCACGCTAAAAATCCTGAGGTTAGTGGACTATCAGGTTGGCACATATCATTTGTCCAACCAATTCCAGGCCATTAAAAACCTCTTGTACCCCATCATTTTGGGTGTAGAGTAGTGGCGAAAGTTTGATGTCAGGACTGACTTGAAAGAAAATAACTTATCCCTAACTTTGAAGAAAGGACAAAAGTTGGTTGTTCCTTTGGCTAAAAGCCAAATTTCAGGGCAATTTGCCCCACTGGCCCAATATTCACACTCTTAATCTTGCCCCATTGTTGAAGCCCTCTGTGGAGGTTCCCCTACCTTCCTGTTTAGAGGAGTTAGAATCTTGGTTTGATGTGGCTTCAGCTAATGCACTACCTGATCATTCAGAGTTTGATTGAGAGTTTAAACTAACTGTGGATTCGGTGCATATATCTTCCCCAATTTATCAATTGACTGTATGGGAGGAAGCGGCATTAGATGTATGGGTTAAGGAGCAGTTAGCCAAAGGTGCAATTTTCAGAGAGCCTCCCTGTATGCTCCCCACTTCTCTTTGTTGAGAAGGCTGATGGTTTGGGACCATCTAGTACTAAAAAAAGAGAAGGCTGATGGTACCTTACGCCCCTGCATAGATTATGGGAATCTCAACAACATCACTGTAACAGACTTACATCCAATCCCTTTGGACTCACAGATTTCACGCTATGTGGAGAAGGCGCGAGTCTTCAAGATGGATTGTTTCTAAGCATTTACTCAGATCCGTATCAAGAAGGGCCAGGAGTGGTTGACTGCATTCCATACCATAAAAGGAATCTTCAATTTTTGGGTTATGCCCTTTAAGCTTAAGAATGCCCCTGCTATCTTTCAACGCATTATTGATGCGGCTTTTGGAGACCTGCAGTGGGTATGTGCGGTTGCCTGTATGGATGATATTTTGGTGTTTTCCCCTGAAAATGAGTCTCATGCAATATACCTTTGGCAGGTGGTAGAGAGTTTGAGGGCTGCCATCTTTATTCTAAAAATGAGTAATGCGAGTTCTTTAAGTCCCAGGTCACCTTTCTGGGCAACGTTTTGTTTGACCAAAGGCACATGATAACTCCAGACAAGGAGAAGGCAATTTGTGAGTGGCCCACTCCAACTTCAGTTAAGGAATTAAGGAGTCTTTTGGTGACGTTTACATTCCTTAAGAAGTTCTCACCAAATCTTTCTGAAGTTGAGGTGCCTTTGTATAAGGAAAATGGGGCAAAAGTACTTCAGTGTACCCCATTTTGGAGGATGCCTTCCAAGCAGTAAAGTGTACATTGATGTCCACTTCAGTTCTTTGCCATGTTGACCCCAATTAAGAGTTCATTGTTGCTTTAGATGCCTTCAACTTCACCATAACGGCAGCCCTATTACAAGTAGGCGAAGATGGAATAGAGCATTAAGTGGGATATTTTTCTAGGAAGTTGTCTCAGCCAGAGTTATACTACGCCTTATATGATAAAGAGCTTTTAGTAGTGGTTGAGGCGCTGACCTATTGGCGTCATCACTTGCATGGCTCACCCCCAAGCCTTTCGTGTATGTACATTCCCCATGCCTTAATTTTAAAAGGTGAGTGTCTATAACTCTCCTGTTACCAGCGTGATAGTGCTCAGGTCCAACGCCAGGAAACTAGCCATTAGAATAAAAATTATCATTGCCAGCAGAGGGTGCTGAAGTAATAACAACTTAAGCTAGGAAATGCGATAAATAACCAGCCAAAAACTTTGTGGTGCACACTGAGAGAAGGGGTAAACGACCCAGGTTGGAGGGTACCTGGATGAACCCATGGCGCACGAGGTGATAATTTTACTGTGTTCAAAATGGCAAGTATAACGGAGCATGAGACCTCCTCGAAGGGGTCCATGCACAGGATTGTTTGGAATATCATTTAAAAACAGTAAAAATGGGGAAATTAATTTGGGAAGTTGTCAACAAGGATGTTGGTCAGGGAAAACATATTTAAACTCAGATGGGGGAATAAGGGGTTTGCTGCAGTGGGCCCAAGCATTGACACACCAATAGGTCAACGCTACCATCTTAGTTAGTTGAATAAGCTGAAACTGACTTCACTCAAGTGATCAATTAAAGTTGGATTTTACCCAAATGCATTGCTTTGTAAATGAAACAGATTTCAAAACCCCATTCCTCGAAGAAACAAATGGAACCATCCACATTAATTTGGGAGACCATCCGTTTTAACGCCTGGACTGACATAAGGGGCTGGGCATTTGGCACCCCACTAGTACCAACCTGTGCATATTTTGCCCATACCCAGCGTTGGTCTAGGGTATGCTTCAAGTCTGGGAGGCCATGTAATTTCACCTTCTGGGCCTCCTGGCGCCCAGCCTTATCCTTGAGGTTGGTCCCCACTATGATGTCATGGGATCATGACATTGCCCTCTCCTCCTGATGGGCGTAAGTCTTGAGGAACATCCTTTGGCTCTCAATCGCTCCATCTTCCCATTCCCAAATAAGAAGATACCAAAGAGGATGGCGGTACCCCTCATCATTCAGAACGACCTCGCTCATGTAGTAGATGAGCGATGGGTAACAGCTTGTCCACTTCGAATCCCACCCTCAATACCCACACTTACCTCAGCAGAACTGTTGTGGGGAATTAGCAAAATCTGTGCTGAGTGATCAAATTAAAATCGGTTGGATTTAATTTGGTTGGCAATCTGGGGGATGCGCAAAATTCAAATGTCTTTAGAAGTATGAAGGATGAGATATCAGCCGGATCGCCCAATGGTCCCAATTCAATCTCCAGACCAGTTGAACAAATATTGGGCACTATTGACTTAAATTGGAAGCTCTCAAACAGCAATCCAGATGCTGCATCTGATATGCCGCTCTTGACCAAACGAACAATCAAACGACTAGGCGTGGGTGGGTTGGCCGTCCTGAACCCATTCCCAACCAAATGGACCCATCCCTATAAGGGATGACCTTGGGGGATTCCCATCACCGTCAGGCCAAGCACCGTCATGCTAATCATCATAAACATAGTTGAGCCCTGGTTCAGACGTTTGAGGTTAAAACAACAGAGACTTGGCCCACCACCAAATTTTGCGATTTCATTTCTCACAGAATAAGCCCCCCATTCCCGAACAATGTGCCAGTCAGGCCAAATTTTTTGGGCCCCAACCCCACCCTGTCACTACCCAATTGATCACTATTTAGTCAGTTTCATGTCACTGAGAAAATTGTTGGTCAATTTTCTTACTTTCCTTTCCCAATAAAATTTTGTCAAAAGGAATTTTTATTTGTTTATTTTTCCCCTTTTGCCGCATCCCTGATGGCATTTCTCTGGTGGTCCATCACCCCACATTTTGGGTGGGAATTAACAATTCTTTTGGTCACTATGGCTCCTTCTGTTGCTGATTAGGTCCAGCGAGTATTCCTTACCTTGCTGCTATGTCACCACTTTGTTATATCACACTTCCCAGCTCCATATCAAGTTACTTAGTTGGCAATGCCCCTGGCATTCCAGCTTTCCTTTTGGGTGCTCAAGCATCCTGACTGGCAGGCTGATCTAAACTTCTTCTGCATTTTCCATGACATAATTGACCAACCATTACTTCCAGCCATTTCCGCCTTGATTTTCGAATTTGGCGCTGCAGTGGCCACCCTCTCAACTATTAATGACTCTGTTCAAAACCAGATGAAAGAAACGACTTCTCCTGCACTTGTACTTCCAATTTTCGCCCCAGCAAAAAACCCTGACCCTGTTTTTGACATACTCACTATCTCTTCAGTCATTCTTGAGTTGGTCATATCTCCAAATAAACAGAATTCCGCTTACTTCCTTGTTCCTATGAGAATCAGTGTCAGTCCTCATCATGTGTCCTTAAAAGCTCTGGTGGATACCAGAGCGGCGGGGAACTTCATGAGCGTTGAGTTGGCACAACAGTTAAAATTGGAAATGGATGTGGGTGCCTCAGTAATGGTGGCTCATCTGCTTACCAGTCTTCATATGTCATTCGCCGTCCGTTACACTTCTCAATCCACCAATATAACTTCTGCAATCAGTTTTCAGCCATGCCAAACCTGGTATTCCCGGTGATCTTGGGTGTGTAATGGTGGCGTCGACAACATGTGAAGATTCACTTAGAGTCTAATACATTGTCATCTACCAATGATGATTCAGAGGGAGAGTTCCCTCTGATTGACACCCTCAAATAATACAAAGAACCGTCTCTATCACTACCTTGGTTTCTTCTGCGGGCATCCCAGCCAATTTCCCTGAAAGCTTAATGCAATACCAGGAAATTTTTGATATGGAAAAAGTGGACCATCTGCCAAACATTCCAGGTTTAATTGTGGATTTCAAACAACCGTGGATATGGTGAACATCAACTGCCCCCTGTATCCTCATACAGCAGAGGAAGAGGCCGCACTCAATACCTGATTGGATGATATGTTAAAAAAGGTTGGTTGTTCAAAGAAACCTCTCCCATCGCCTCCCCTATTGTATTTGCAAGAAAATCAGATGGATCACTCCGTTTTTCATGGATTACGGTCACCTGAACAAAATATCAGTTACAAATCCCTACACATTGCCTTTAGAGCAGACAATCAGTCAGGCAATTTCCAAATCCCATGTCTTTTCGAAATTGGATTTGGTGAACGCTTTCAATCAGATTTGAGTAATGGAAGGACAAGAATGGCTGACCACAATCTAAGTGAGGCGAGGCATTTTTCAATTTTGCGTAATGCTCCTTGGGCTGAAAAATGCTCCCGCTATGTTTCAACAAATGATCAATAATGCATTAGGGGATCTCCAGTTCTCCTGCGCCATTGCTTATATCGATGATATCCTAGTCCATTCCCCAACCCCCAAACAACATGCTATCGACTTAGAAGCAGTAGTGGCTGCTTTGCATAAAGCAGGCCTGTTCCTCAAAGCTTCCAAGTGCGAGTTTTACAAGGAAGATGTTACATTTCTCAAGATTTGGTACTTAAAGAAGGTGTCGCCATCCCCCTAACAAATTAGATGCAATTTAAGAATGGCCAATCCCAACTACACAGAAGCAGCTTCAAAGTTTCTTGGGTACTATCATTTTCTTAAAGAGATTTTCCCCTGCACTTTCTCAGTTGGCCGCTCTGCTCCATCCCCTCACTGGGAAAAATGTACCATTTTGTTGGACCCCTAAATGTCAGCAGGCTTTTGAATCAATTAAAGAGGTGTTCGTGTATCCCCTTATTTTGAAACATGCTGATCCCACTAACCATATATCGTCGCATGTGATGCTTCATCAGTGGCGGTGGGCGCGGTGCTGCTTCAGGACCATGACAGTCTTGAACATCCGGTCACTTATTTTTCAAAAAAATTCACTACTACGGAGCAGTCTTGGGCCATCTACAACAAGGAACTGGCGGCTGTTGCATGGGCTTTAACTCATTGGTGATACCTGTTACAGGGTGCCCATCATGAGCTAATGGTCCGCACAGATCATCAGGCTCTCTTGTATTTCCGCAAACCTCAAAAATTGGTGCACTGGCAGGCCTGAACCTATTTGACCTGTGTAGTTTCAACTTCAAATATGAACTTGTCAAAGGTGCACTTAATGTCCTCTCCAACTTCTTAAGTCGTAGTCCTGCTCATTGTCCCTTGGAATCTGAGGAAGTAGAACTCGTTACCATGATCCCTGCCACTCAGATCCTGTCAATTGTTCCTTCTGTTGTTTCCTCCGCCGCATTGTCTCCTGACGAACCATTATTGGCCCAAGTGTTGGCCGCTCAAATGGCTTGTCCTGAGGGCGTGGAGTTGGTTGAACAGTTGATGAACCCGAGTCCTAAACACTCCCTATATTCTTTAAAAGAAGGTCTCATTTACTTCCATTCTCATGTGTGGGTTTCCCCCTCCTTCGCCCAAAAGTATTCCAAGCACACCATGATCCTCCTACAGTTGGACACCTCTGTAAAAAGAAATGCATCGATCTGATCAAGCAAACCTTCAATTGGGCAAGACTGACCAAAGAGGTTCCAGCTTGGATCGCCGATTGTGTTACTTGTGCTAGGGCCAAGTTAGATCTTTCCAGTAAGAATGGCCTCCTACACCCTTTACAGCAGGCGGAAGGTCTGTGGACCTCGGTATCTGTAGATTTTATCGTTGACCTCCCCTGCTCTAATGGGTTTACAGCAATAATGGTGGTGGTGGATTGCTTTACATTATTTTCCCTTTTTATCCCTTGCACTTCTGCAATTATGTCAGAGGAAACTGCCCATCTTTTTGTATGATATGTGTTTTCAATGTTCAGTCTTCCCCAGGAGATCATTAGTGACCAGGGCACTCAGTTTACTGCTTGCTTTTGGAATGAGCTCCTATTGATCCTGAAAATAACCCCCTGTAGATCCACAGCATATCACCCCCAGTCTGACAGTCAGACCGAGTGGGTGAATCAAGTCCTTGAACAATACCTGCGTTGCTATGCCACAGCAGCGCAAGATACCTGGTCCAGTGACTTGCCTCAAGCTCAATTTGCATACAATAATGGGATTCACACCTCCACAGGGTTTTCACCATATGAAGCAATGCTGGCTATAACCCATCATTTTCAGTTGGACCATGCTTGTGACCTGAAGTTCAAGCTGCCGTGGACCATGCTACCCATATTTGTTCAACTCAAGCCTTGGATCAGGAACACCTCACCAAAGCAATTGATTATTATAAGCGATTCACGGACTGTAAGCGCCTGCCGGTTCATGATTTTATGGTGGGTTCTTATGTCATGCTTGATACCCGGCACATGCGAATTCAAACCCCTTCCCGCAAGTTCTCCAGTAAGCATTTGGGTCCTCACTTAGTGGAGGAAGTATTGGGTAATGGGGCATTCCGCCTGAAGCTTCCCACACATTGGAAGCAGCACCCGGTCTTCCATGTTTCCCAGTTGTCACCCTTCAAAGGTGTAATTCCCATGGACCTGGAACCAATCATCGTCGAAGTGAGGAAGAGGCTGAGCTAGAAGCTATCTTGGGATCTCGCAAATTGTGGCGTTCAGCTCAATATCTCGTGTCCTGGAAAGGATACCCAGCTTATGAAAATAGTTGGGTCAAGGTGCACAATTGCGCGAATTGCATGTCTCTGGTTGAAGCTTTCCATGCATCCCACCCCAAGGCTCCCCGTCCCCCTCAGAAAATCGCGACAATTATGGCTATCAAGCTACCTAAAGCACACAAGAATGTGGCTCTGGCGCAATTTCCCAGTGGAGGTGCCATTCCTTTGGAAAAAGGAAAGGGTAATGTAAGTCTTGGGGAACGTCCTTTGGCTCTTGATCACTCCATCTTCATGTTCCCAAATAAGAAGATACCAAAGAGGATGGCAGTACCCCTCATCACTCAGGGTGACCTTGCTCACGTAGTAGATGAGTGATGGGTAACAGCTCGTCCGCTTCAGATCCCACCCCCAATGCCCACACTTACCTTGGCAGAACTGTTGTGGGGAATTAGTGAATTCTGCACCGAGTTTATCAAATTGAAATCGGTCAGATTTGATTCAGTTGGCAATCTGGTGGATAAGCAAAATTCTAGTGCTGTAGAAGTATGAAGGATGAGATATTGGCCAGATCGCCCGATGGTCCCAATTCAATCTCCAGACCAGTTGAACAAATATTGGGTGCTATCAACATAAGTTTGTAGCCCTCAAATAGCAATCCAGGCGCTGCATCTGATATGCCGCTCTTAATCAAACGAATGGTTAAATTACTGGGCGTTGGCAGGTTGGCCGTCCTGAACCTGTTCCCAACCAAATGGACCCGTCCCTATAAGGGATGGCCTTGGGGGATTCTTGTCACCCATCAGACTAAACGCCATTGTTCTAATCATCAGAAATGTAGTCAAGCCCTGGTTTGGACGTTTGAGGTCAAACCAACAGAGACTCGGCCCACCACCAAATTTTGTGATGTCAGTTCTCAAAGAATAAGCCCCCCATTCCCAAACAATGCGCCAGTCAGGCCAAATTTGTTGGGTCCTGACCCCACCCTGTCACTACCCAATCGACCAATATTTAGTCAGTTGCATGTCACTGAGAAAATTGTTGGTCGATATTCTTACTTTCCTTTCCCAATAAAATTTTGCCAAAAGAAGTTTTTATTTGTCTATTTTTCCCCTTTTGCTGCATCCTGATGGCATTTCTCTGGTGGTCCATCACCCCACATTTCGAGTGGGCATTACCAATTCTTTTGGTCACCATGGCTCCTTCTGTTGCTGATTGGGTCCAACGAGTATTCCTTACCTTGCTGCTATGTCACCACTTTGTTATATCACACTTCCCGGCTCCATATCAATTCGCACGGTCAGCAATGCCCCTGGCATTCTGGCATGCCTTTTGGGTGCTTAAGCATCCCGACTGGCAGGCTGGTCTAAACTTCTTCTGCCGTTTCCATGACAATGGGGCTCAACACCCTCTCAGGGGCTTGCAAAAAGAAAAGTTTTTTGTGGGCAGGGGCCAACTTCATGGTGGCAACGGTCAGTTTGGGTTGAAATCCAGCAGCCTGGGGGAAACACTTGTGGAAGGCTTCAATCAGATCTTGGGCATGCACACAGTCGCGCACTGGAACCCAACTGTTCTCTGCAGCATCAAAGCCCTTCTAGGATACCAGGTACTCCAGTTTTTTTTTAATGTGGCAGGAGGCAACTATTTCTTCCACCTCCCACTCTGGTGCCCCATCTAAAAGATAGGCCTCAGAAGTCTCTGGTGGGGCCCTCAAACAACATCAGTTTGCTCTCATGAAATACTGAGAAGATCTGAAATGAAGGAGGAAGATCTAGCTGGTATGAGGCATGGCCCACCTTTATAACAATGCGGTAGGGGCCAATCCTCTTTGGTCCTAGCTTCTTGCATGGCTGCTTGATAGGGATGTTACGAGAATCAAGCATCATGAGATCCCCTTCCTTGTACGCAGGACACACTCGGCGTTTCCCATCAGCATTCTCCTTATACACTTGTATTGCCACCTCCAAGCTTTTGGAAACCCCTTGGTGGATCTTCTTGTTAGTCTTGGCAAAGTCCACCACCGCTTCAACCTTAGACCCACAGCTGGGCTCCATGTTAAAGGCAGGGTAAAGCCATGGCTGGCGAAAAAGGGGAACAACCAATTGAAGAATGCAACGTGTTGTTGTAACTAAATTGGGCCATAGGAAGGTGATAAGACCAATCTGAATGATCTGTGGCGGTGTAACACCTCAGGAACTGCTCCAAGCACTGTGTCACTCGCTCAGTCTGCCCATCTGATTGAGGGTGATAGGCAGTCAAAAAGCAGGAGCGAATCTGAAGAGACTTACACAGCTCTTCCCAAAAGATGGATGTAAATTGGGGTCCCCAGTCACTGATTATCACTTGGGGAACCCCACGGAGTGCAAACACATGCGTGACAAAGATCCTGGCCATCTCAGCCGCGGTTATTGTAGTTCTGCAAGGAATGAAGTGGGCGAACTTCAAAAAATGTTTCACCATTACCATGATGGCATTGTATCCATCAGATACAGATAGTTCCACAAATAAATCTACCAATAGGGAAGTCCAGGGCACTTCAGCTTTCTGGACTGGTACCAACAACCCCGCTAAAGGTTGCCAATTTGGCTTCATTTAGTTGCAGATTAAACACTCCTTACAATACTGCCCCACCTGAGCAGGCAAGCCTTTCCAATTGCATGTGCGGCGTATTAACTGCAACGTCTTTGCTGTCCCAGTATGACCAATGGTGAGTCCATCATGATGGTCCCAGATGATTTCCAGGCGAAGTGGGCCAGCAGGAACCCATAGGCACCCCTTAAACCACACCATCTCATCCTTCATGTGATAGCTCCTCGAGAGATCCTCTTGGTTCAAAACGCTCTTAGCAAGTATCATAGTATATTTGGCTACTAGCGGCTGAGAAAGTCTACCTTCCTGAACATACTATATTCCTCCGCATTTTCCAGAGGGGCAAGCGCTGGCCTGTTGGCCAGGGGAGAGGGAAGTTGTGACAGAATTTTACTTGGAGGAATTATAACCTGTGTGTTGTGCACTTCTACCTCCCTGGAATCAGGTGCTAAAGCAGGGTTGCGGCTCAAAGCATACGCCAAACCATTCTCCTTGCCCTTGGTGAACTCATACGTGAATGCGAATTGGGAAAGGGTCTCATGCCAACGGGTCTGCCGTGGGGTTAGGACGTGAAGAGCGCGGTAGTACAGTAAGGCATGGTGGTCTGTATGTACCCAGAAAGGTTGGTATGAGCCATGCAAGTGGTGATGCCAATAAGTCAGCGCCTCCACCACTGCCAATAACTCCTTATCATAAACGGCGTAATTCAACTCTGGCAAAGACATTTTCCTAGAAAAATATCCCACAGGATGCTCTATCCCATCTTTGCCTACTTGTAACAAGGCAGCCAATATGGCGAAGTTGGAGGCATCAGTTGACACAATGAACTCTTTGGAAGGGTCAACATGGCGAAGGACAGACGTGGTCAACAGGGTGCACTTCACTGCTTGGAAAGCATCCGCTAAAAAGGTGGACCACTGAAGCACCTTTGCACCGCTAGCTTATATAAGGGAGCTGCTACCTCAGAAAGATTTGGCGTGAACATCTTGAGGAATGTACATGTCCCCAAAAAGCTTCTCAATTCCTTGAAGAGGTGGGGGTGGGCCACTCACGAATCGCCTTCTCCTTGTATGGTGTTATCATGTGTCCTTGTTTAAACACGACGTTGCCCAGAAAAGTGACCTGGGACTTGGAAGCTTACACTTGCTTATCTTCAATGTAAGGCTGGCTGCCTTTAACCTCTCCACCACTTGCAAAAGATGTAATTCATGGGACTCATGGTTGGGGGGAAACACCAGAATGTCGTCCATGTAGGCAACCGCACATACCCCTAACAAGTCCCCCAACGTTGCATCAATGCGGCGTTGAAAGATAGCAGGAACATTCTTAAGCCCAAAGGGCATGGCCCAGAACTGGAAGATCCCTTTTCTGGTATGGAATGTGGTTAACCACTCTTATCCCTTTTTAATCCGGATCTGATTGAACGCATTGAGGCAATCCAGCTTAGAGAAGACCTTCGCCTTCTCCACATAGCGTGCAATCTGTGAATCCAAAGGGATGGGATGGAGGTCTGGTAAAGTAATGTTATTGAGGTTTCCATAGTCTACGCAAGGGCGTAGAGTACCATCAACCTTCTCCATAAAGAGAAGTTGGAAGCAAACAGGGGAGGTACGCTGAAAAATCGCACCTTTAGCTAACTGATCCTTCATCCACAAATCCAACGCCTCTTCCTCCAGGACAGTCAATGGGTAAATGGGTGAAAATATACGCACCAGATCCAGAGTGAGCTTGAAGCCACAATGAAATTCAGAGTGCTCAGGAATTGTGTTAGCGGATGCTGCATCAAAATAGGATTAGAAATCCTCCAAACAGGACGGTAGGGGAACCTCCACAGAGGGCTTCAGCAAAGGGAAAGATTATGAAAGGGAATATTAGGCCAATGAGGTAATTTACCATGGGCGTTATCCTCTGACAAAGGAACAATCAACTGGTTACCATTAGACAAAGACAAGGGTAGAGTTTTTCTTTCAATTCGTCCTGACGCCAAACTTTCTCCACCACTCTACACCCAAAATAATGGGGAACAAGAGGTTTCTGATAGCTTGAAACTGGTCAGACAAAAGATAGGAGCCCACCTGGAAGTCAACTAATTCTATGACGTTTATTGTGGGGATAACTTGAGAAGCTGCACCTCTAACCATACCACCTGATGAGTAACTCAACTCAAGGTAGTTGTCATGGATGCAGCTGATAAGAATTAGACTGGGCTCCCAGTCAGGGTGTTGAGCACCAAGTGGAGAGCCCAGAATGCCAAGGGCACAGCAGTCCATGCGACTCAAAGAAGGGGAGATCTATTGAGGACGTGAGGAAAGTAAATGTTCATTAATGTACTGAAGGCCCCCAAGGCAAACCAGATGGTTGCAATGGGGGAAACCGCAAGTCTTGCAGGGGCAACCCCCAAGGGCGAGAGGCGGGGAGGAGGATGACTCCTCTAGGGTTCACGGTTGCTGGCCTTCAGTTTTGAGTGGGTGAGGTTGTGTGCCAGTGAGGGGCGGCACAGGACCCACTGCATGGGCAGGGGTGCCATCGGAAGGGAAAATGGACCCGCGGTGAGTGTTAGGGCCGAGCTCCCCTTGAGTGGGTGCTCCAGAGCCCTCAGGTGGGTGGGATTAGTAGCGGATGAGCCAGGTGTGGGGACTAAGCTTGCGGGCACCAGAGCAGGGGCGCCCTGAGGCTGCTCCAATAGGGGAGCAATCTTGGAGATCCCAGCAGCAAAGCGAACAGATGGATTTGTGTAGATGGGTACGTGAAAATGGATGGAGAATCGACTCTGTCATTGGGGTAAGGTGGTTTACAGCAGATATGATCTGCCACCGCATAGCAGGGTCAAGTGACCAGATGACCCATTCAGCAATCATTGGGATATTTATTTTGATGATGGCACGCTTCTCCAGATAAATCTGCAGAATTTTAAAAAAAAATAAACAGGCGGAGTCCGCGGCAAGGCGTTCAGGGTATTTGGGTTTTATTTTAGCACTAAGCATGGGAAGATAAGAGAATGAACTGAGATCTGCCCCTCTGCAGGGCAGTTACCTTAAGTATTGGGAGAATTGCATAGTGGGGATGCTGAAAGATTGGGTGATTGGGGATTGGCGATGGGATTTGGTTGGATGGAGGGTGGGGGGTGGAGGGATGTCCAAAATTTTGACAAAAATCAAAAAAAAACTTTTGCAGGTTTTTCCAAATTTTTGGGACCAAACCAGGTTGATGGTACAAATCTGGGCCTTGACCATTTGAGTTGGGCTGTTCACATGGTTCAGATTCCACGGATTTGTCCTGGGGGGCTGTGGCCTTGGTGCTGGGTCATCCGCAACTTGGTCCAAACGCTCAATCTGATTATTTATGCGATCCAAACTTCCCAGATTTGTCCTGGGGGGTAGGGGCAACTGGTCTGAGTCACTTGTAACCTGGTTTAAAACTCAAATCAAGTGCCAATCTGATTTTTGGACCCGGCCAGTCCAGACCAGCTCCATTAGCCCAGAATTTGAAGACTGTGCTCTAATACTAGCATTGGCCATTTTCTCGAAATTTTGGTATGTTTTCCCTGGTGATTGAGGGGTCCCAGGGGCCCACACAGGCCCCCGTCTTGCATAATCTCCTGGCAGGTCCCCTCTATTAGTCTTACCAGGGTTAGGAGGGTAGAGACCTGATTATCTTTAGGAGGCAGTGAAGTCTCCCAGCGCTCATCTAACACACGCTAGGTCGCTCAACTGTGACAGGGGGTCCACTTGGGCCTTTGGGCCCCTTTTTATCTGAAAGGGATGCTGCTCCCTATCCAGTTGTAGGGTCTGGTCCCCAGGACTTACACTACCCTTTCCTTTTTTGACAGTGAGGAGGCCCCCATCTGGGGCATGGACCAGGGCATAGTTCTTGTGCCTCTCTGGGATCTTTATGGCCAGGATGGCTTTGATCTTCTGAGAGTTTACGGGGGGCTGATGGGTGGGAGTTGTGGAATTCTTCTATCAGGTCCTTGTAATTTGTGCAGTAGCATGCACTCACCCAACTGTTCTCATTAGAGGGTAGCCTTTCCAGGCAACCAGGTATTGAACGGATCTGAGGGACCTCTAAGAAGCTAGGATAGCCTCCACCTCCACTTCCTGGGATTCCCCAACGATTATTGGCTCTGGTGATGTTGGCCTTCCCCCCTTTGAAGGGGGCCAGGAGGGAGGTATGGAAGACGTTATGCTGCTTCCAGTGAGCGGGCAGCTTCAAATGATAGGCTCCATTGCATAAGTCTTTCTCAACCTCGAAGGGGCCAGAGCGTTTGGCTGCAAGTTTCTGGGTGGGAGCTTTCAAGGGAATATTGCGGGTGTCCAGCATAACGAGGGAGCTGACTTCAATCTCGTGTCCAGGGAGGCGCTTCAGGTTGGCAAACTTTTTGTAGTCTTTGATGGACTTTGTCAAATGTTCACAAACCAGGTTGTGTGTCTCGCGGAGTGCACACATGTAGTCTTTGGCTGCAGGGACTGCTGAGGAGATCTGGGGCCAATTTGGAAGGAGGGGTTGTAACCCAGGGTGGCCTCAAAGGGGGAGAGGTTGGTCAAGGAGTGGAGTGAATTGTTATATGCAAACTGTGAGAGGGACAGGTCCTTGGCCCAAGTGTCCTGTGAGGCTGTCGCATAACAGTGCAGGTACTGCTCCAGTACCTGGTTCATCCGCTCAGTCTGCCCATCGGACTGGGGGTGGTAGGCCGTGGATCTGCAGGGATTGATGCTGAGGAGTGTTAGCAACTCTTCCCAGAACTGGGCGGTGAACTGGGGTCCCCTGTCGCTCACTATCTCTTTAAGGAGACCAAAAATGGCAAAGATATGGTTGACAAACAAATTTGTGGTCTCCACCGCGGTAATAGAGGAGAGGCAGGGGATGAAGAGCGCGAACTTGGTAAATTGATTTATGACTAACATGATAGCATCTGAGCTGTTAGAGGGGGAGCTACACGATGAAGTCCACCGCGACTGAGGTCCATGGACCTTCAGCCTGCTGCAGGGAGTGTAGCAACCCCTTCTTCCCAGAATGATTCAACTTTTGCCCAGGCACAGGTGACACAGCGGGAGATCCAGGAGGGAATTTCCTTTGAGGACCCTGGCCAATTATAAGTTCTCTTTATGAGATCTGCACACTTCTTGATACCGAGCTGCCCAACAGTCTGGGGGACATGAAGTTCCTCAATAACACAGTTGTGTAGGGATGGGGGGACCCAAACTCAATCGTGGAACCATATGATTCCCTCCTGAAAGGTGTATGGGGCCCTCTTCCAACTTGTATACTCTAGGTCAGTATAAAGCTCTAATCCTTTGGGGCAACAGGTTTGGGCAGCGAGGACACAGAGGAGGAGCAGGGCGTCAGGGGCAAGGTCAGCAAAAGCTACCGTTGGGGTGGCAAAGGAGAGGATTTTGGAGGGGGGCACTACAGTAGTAAGCTCTAGCAGGTCCTCTCCACCATTGGGTGATAGAGATGGGTTCCAGCTGAGCATGTCTGGCAACACATTCAGGGGGCCTTTTATGAATTCATATTTAAAATGAAACCCACATTGATCCTGGTATGTGCAAGTTTGCCGGTGCCCCAACTTCTGGGGTTTGTGGTTGTATAGTAATGCATTATGGTTGGTCTGAATGGTGATTTCGTGCTGAGCGCCCTGCAAGAGGTATTGCCAGTGGGTGAGTGACCACGCCACTGCCACTAGCTCCTTGTCATATATTGGCCACACTTGTTCTGTGGAGGTGAATTTGTAGGAGTAGTAGGCCCTTGTGTGCTGAACCCCCTCGTGCTCCTGTATCAGCATGGCGCCCACTGCCACCAATGAGGTGTCACAGGCTACAATGAAGGGGTAGTGGTGTCAGCATGCCACAGGACTGGGGCGGTGAGGAGAACCTCTTTGATAGACTCGAAGGCCTGCTGGAATTCCTGGGACCACTTAAAGGGAGCGTTCTCCCCAGTGAGGGGGTGAAGGGGTGCCGCCAGTTGGGCGAGGGCTGGGGAGAATTTTTTTTTAAGAAGGTGATGGTGCTGAGGAAACTTCGAAGTTGTTTCTGTGTAGTTGGGGTAGGCCAAGACTGGATAGCCTCAAGCTTTAAAGAGGGACATCATATCCATCCTTCAGGACGAGGTTACCTAAGAAGGTCACTTCATCCCAGAAAAATTCGCACTTTGAGGGTTTTACAAAGAGCCCTGCCTTGTGGAGGGCCGCCACCACTGCTTCTAGATCCTAGGCGTGTTGCTCTGGGGTAGGGGAGTGGATCAGAATATCATTGATTTAGGCTACAGCGCATTAGAAGTGCAAGTCCCCAAGCACATCATCGATGAGGCGTTGGAAGATGGCTGGAGCGTTCTTCAGTTCAAAGGGCATCACCATGAACTTTAAAACCCTGGCGGGTGCGGATAGCTGTGAGCCACTCTTGTCCTCTCGCCACCCTCACCTGGTTAAAGGCGTTCACCAGATCCAAATCTGAGAAGACCCAGGATTTGGTGATGGCTTGGGCGATGGTTTGCTCTAAGGGTAGCGGGTAGGGGTCAGGGATGGTGATGTTGTTGAGGTGACCATAGTCGATGCAAGGGCGCAGGGTGCCATCTGCTTTATGAGCGAAAACTATGGGGGAGGCCACAGGTAAAGATTTCTTGATAAGCCACCCCTTCTCTAACATCTCACTTAGCCAAGTCTTCAAAGCCTTGTCCTCTTCCTCAGTTTAGGGGTAGAAGGGGCAGTTGATCTCGACTAGGTCGACTGTCAGCTGAAATGTTATGTCATATTCAGAGTGTAGGGGGAGCTTGGAAGCCAGCGACATGTCAAAGATGGACTTATAGGGGTTATGAATGGTGGGAAGTCCAAAGGGAGGTCGATAGGAGTGGGATCAGGGGGGAAATGGAGCCAAGGGATGTGCCCATGGGGAGGGTTTTCAACAAGGGAAACTCTCCACTCAACTTGAGGTTTGAGAACAACAAGGAGTTATTTGCAAGATTAATGTGGACCTGATGTCGCCCCCACCAGCCCACCTCCAAGATCACGGGGTAGAGTAAGTCCTGTACGGCTGAGAAGTGGTCACTAAACCCAAAATCGTGAATGGAGAATTGCAGTGGACGTTGGATGCGGTAAGACTTCATGGGCTCTGATGAGGCGCCCAGGACCGATGAGGCTTCTTCCATCGCCAGGTCCAAGGAATGAGCCACACTGAGGTCAATAAAGTTGCCTGCTGCTCCGGTGTCAAGGAGGGCTTGCACAGTAAATTCACCTGACTCCAAGGGGAAAGAGGTAGGGAACAAGAAGTAGGCTTGATCCTCTTTATTGGAATGGGTGAGAGAGAGGGCAGCTGAGGAGGGGGCATGACCCATCATCAGAAGAGATTGACCAAGAGGCTCTGAGAAAGTCTGTAACTGGGGAGGGGTCTCTGCTTCATCCTTGTATCAAATGGGGCAGCAAGGGTTGATGCATATGCCCGCTCCACTCTCTTCAAGGGGGGCCTCTGGTTAACTGGGGGTGATAGCGCCAAGGCGGGAAGGCTCTGAACTCTGGGGGATCGAGGACCCATTCTCCTGATATGGGGTGTGAGCAGAGGGTGCGGCAGTCAGGGGCTCTTCCAGGGGAGGGTATCCAAGGTGGGTACAGAGGGGGCGCAGAGGGCGGCGAGGCCTGGGGGATGCTTCCCTTGGCCACAGTCACTGGCAGGGGGAGAGGGGGTGGCACGCGATACCTCAAGAGCTGCAACAGCACACGCGGGGGTATGGAAGGGCCTGGACCCAATTGCACGAGCCACAGAGAATGCAATTTCTAAGGACCTAGGGAGGGGTCATAAGATGCATGGGCAGCCGCAATGGGGTCCAAGGCAGCTTGGAAGGTGGAGATGGCGATTTTGGGAGGGATGCGCACCATGGGAGCCAGGACCACGAAGGCTTTGATCAGGGAGGGTAGGTCCATGGCTGTCTGTCCTAGTGTGAAGAGACGGAGGAGGCGCGCCAGTCTAGACTCAGGGGCCTGGACCGCCAAAGTGACCAGCGCCAGTAGATGGGTGGGGTTCTCAGACCTAGCAGCAGAGCGGAGCACTCCCCTGACCCAGCGGCGGGCATCCCCATTTAGGGAGTCAAGGAGAGCTACGATCTGCTGGGCATCAGAGGGAAGGTGGGATTTCCCCCATCAGTGATAAAGCGCACCTGAAGTTCTGCCAGGACACCCAGGATTTTGTTGGCCACCTCATCAGAAGGGATAGGGGGCTCCCAACCCTATCATGTTGACTGATGGGGTGACACTTGTCGCTAGGGATCAGTGGGGCAGGGACCAGGTCAACATAACCTGGTGGCATGCTTCGATGAACAAGGCAGCTGACCAGCAGGAGAAGGCCAGGTCGCAAAGAGAGAGTATGTTTAAGGTTATGGCATAGGCCAATGCTTCGCCAGTGCCAGAGAGGAGGATGGAGAAGGCTGAGGTTACTGTTCAGTTCATTATGTCATGGATGTGGCTGATAAGAATTAGACTGGGCTCCCAGTCAGGGTGTGTGAGAACCCAGTGAAGAGCCCAGAATGCCAAGGGCACAGCGGTCCGTGTGACTCAAAGAAGGGGAGATCTATTGTGGAAGTGAGGAAAGTAGATGTTCAATAACGTACCAAAGGCCCCCAAGGCAAACCAGATGGTTGCAAGTGGCAACCACAAGTTTTGCGGGGGCTTCCCCAAGGGCGGGAGAGGCTGGGAGGACAATGACTCCTCCAAGGTTCGCGGTTGCTGGCCTTCAGTTTTGAGTGGGTGAGTTTGTGTGCCAGCGAGGGGTGGCACAGGACCCACTGCGTGGGCAGGGGTGCCATTAGAGGGGAAATCGACCCACGGCAAGCGTTAGGGCTGAGCTCCCCTTGTGCAGGGTGCTCCAGAGCCCTCAGGTGGGTGTGATCAGTGGCAGATGAGCCAGGTGTGGGGGCCAAGCTTGCAGGCACCAGGGCGGGGTGCCCTGAGGCTGCTCCGATAGGGGAGCAGTCTCAGAGATCCCAGCGGTGAAGTGAACAGATTGATTTGCATTAGATGGGTATGCAAAAATGGATGGAGAATTGACTCTGTCATTGGGGGTGAGGCAGTTTATGGCGGATATGATCCGCCACCATGTGGCGGGGTTGAGTTAACAGATGACCCATTTGGCAATCATTGGGATGATTATTTGGACAATGGCGCACTTTGCCGGATTGATTGGTTTAATTTTAAAAAAACAGGCGGAGTCTGCGGCAAGGTGTTTGGGGTATTTGGGTTTTATTTTAGCACTAAGCATGGGAAGATAAGAGAATGAACCAAGAACTGCCCCTCGGCAGGGCAGTTGCCTTAAGTATTGGGAGAATCGCATAGTGGGGATGCTGAGGGATTGGGTGATTGGGGATCAGTGATGGGATTTGGTTGGCTGGAGGGTGGGGGTGGAGGGATGTCCAAAATTTTGGCAAAAATCAAAAAAAACTTTTGCAGGTTTTTCCAAATTTTTGGGACCAAACCAGGTTGATGGTACCAATCTGGGCCTTGACCATTTGAGTTGGGCTGTTCACATGATTCAGATTCCACGGATTTGTCCTGGGGGGCTGTGGCCTTGGTGCTGGGTCATCCGCAACCTGGTCCAAACGCTCAATCTGATTATTTATGCGATCCAAACTTCCCAGATTTGTCCTGGGGGGTAGGGGCAACTGGTCTGAGTCACTTGTAACCTGGTTTAAAACTCAAATCAAGTGCCAATCTGATTTTTGGACCCGGCCAGTCCAGACCAGCTCCATTAGCCCAGAATTTGAAGACTGTGCTCTAATACTAGCACTGGCTATTTTATCAAAATTTTAGGATTGTTTTCCCTGGTGATTGAGGGGCCCCAGGGGCCCACCCAGGCCCCTAGCTTGCATAATCTCCTGACAGGTCCCCTCTATTAGTCTTACCAGGGTTGAGGAGGGGGAGGGGAGAGAACTGATTATCTTTAGGAGGAAGGGCAGTTACCCAGCGCTCATCTACCACATGCTCCAGGTCACTCAACTGTGACAGGGGGTCCACTTGGGCCTTTGGGCCCCTTTTTGACCAAAAGAGATGCTGATTCCTATCCAGTTGTAGGGGCTGGTCCCCCAGGACTTACAGTAGTCAGTGAGGTCTTGGTCAATAAAATTTTTATTGGCCCCGGTATCCACTAAAATAGTTGTGCTGATCTTTCCCAAAGGGGATGTGAGGGTTGCGGCCAATAGGAAGTATCCAGAGTGGAACTTATTCAAAGCAGATAACGCCCCCAACTCACCTAAAAATTTCTTCTGGCTTGAGCAAACCATAAGGGTAGGTTTGGAATCATAGAAGGGGGAGGTATAGTGGGCCACTCTTACTACTGAGGCTACATATCCCACCACACCTTCTGCAGGTGCATATACATGATTATATTTAAAGCGAAGTTCCTTCTCCACTTCCTGAATGTGCTGGACTTGGTAGAGGTCAAATGTGGGCTCTTAGGGGTAGTCTGATATACTGAAATAGGGTCCTCACCCAGTCCAAAAGAACTAATAAATGGTTCTGAGGTATAGATAAGGTTTTCATTATAAAACGCGTTTTTAGACGTGAATGACCCTATCCCTTGAACAGCAACAGAATGGCTGATGTTATCCAAGGCCAACACCCCCAGGCCCATCTGCACCAATTCCTCCATCATCGTCTGAAAGCGTGGGCGAAGTAAAACTCCAGTATCTAAATTGAAATTTATTAATTCAGCGGAAAGTTGGCGAATAACAACTTTCAGACCTTGAAGCATCCATATCTACCAGGTACGAGCACAAAGGGTGGATACTCTCCAGTTGGAGGCAACCATAATAACGCTGAGTTGCTCCAACCTTCAGGAAAAAAGGAAACAGCAGTGCAACTAATGACAGCTGAAGCCCACAGCTGGTGCCCACTGTTTCCATTTTGGAAAAGTTCCACACAGAAAAAGTTTGTGCACATAGGTTTAAGGGGTTGGTTGACTAATGTAAAGAGAGTGTCTATAACTCTCCTGTTCCCAGCGTGGTAGTGCTCAGTGCACAGGCCCAACGCCAGGGAACTAGCCATTAGAATAAAAATTATTATTGCCCAGAAGAGGGTGCTGAAGCAATAACAACTTAAGCTAAGAAATGAGATAAATAACCAGCCAAAAACTTTGTGGTGCACACTGAGAGAAGGGGTAAACGACCCAGGTTGGAGGGTACCTGGATGAACCCACGGTGCACGAGGTGATAATCTTACTGTGTTCAAAATGGCAAATATAACAGAACATGAGACCTCCTTGAAGGGGTCCGTGCACAGGATTGTTTGGAATATCATTTAAAAAACAGTAAAAATGGGGAAATTAATTTGGGAAGTTGTCAACAAGGAATGTTGGTCAGGGAAAACAAATTTAAACTCAGATGGGGGAATAAGGGGTTTGCTGCAGTGGGCCCAAGCACTGACCCACCAATAGGGCAATGCTACCATCCAAATTAGTTGAATAAGCCAAAACTGATTTCACTTAAGTGATCAATTGAAGTTGGAATCAACCCGAACACGTTGTTTTGTATATGGAATGGGTTTTGAAACCCCGTTCCTTGACTAACTGAATGGAACTATCCACGTTAATTTGGTAGACCATTCGTTTTAATTCCTGGACCAACTGTAAGGGGCTGGGCATTTGGCACCCCACTAGTACCAATCTGGGCATATTTTGTCCATACCCAGCGTTGGTCTAGGGTATGCTTCTGGTCTGGGAGGCCCTGTAATTTCAACTTCTGGGCCTCCTGGCGCCCAGCCTTATCCTTGGGGTTGGTCCCCACTATGATGTCATTGGACCATGACAAATTTATTACCGTGCACCTCATGCCTTAACCCCACGGCAGACCCATTGGCATGAGACCCTTGCACAATTGGCATTTATTTATGAGTTTACAAAGGGCAATGAGAATGTTTTAGCAGATTCTTTGAGCCGTAACCCTGCACTAGCTCCCAATCCAAAGGAGGTGGAGGTGCATAATACCTATTAATGATTCCACCATGTAAGATTTTGTCTCAACTTTCCTCTTCCTTGGCCAATGGGCCAGCTCTCGCTCATCTAGAAAATGCAGAGGAATTATGGTACGTTCAGGAAGGTTGTCCTTTCCCAGCCTTTGTCAGTAGAATATACTATGGTCCTTGCAAAGAGCGCATTAAATCAGGTGAATATTACAAGAGTTTATACATAAAGAATGAGATGGTGTGGTTTCAGGGGCGCCTATGGGTTCTGGCTGGACCACTTTGCCTGGAAATCATCTGGGACTTTCATGATGGAATCACCGTTGGTAATCCTGGGAAGGCGAAGACCCTAAAGCTTATCCGTCACACATACAATTGGAAGGGAGTAGTCGCTCAGATAGGCAGATATTGTAAAGAGTGCCTAGTCTGCAACCAAATGAAACCAAATCGCCAGCATTTAGTATGGTTATTGGTACCAGTTAAAAAGGCTGATGGGCCTTGGAATTCCCTAACAGTTGATTTTATTGTTCAATTGGCTGTATCAGATGGCTATGATGCTATCATGATGGTGGTGGACCATTTTAAGAAGTTCGCCCACTTTAATCCTTTCAGAACCACAGTCACCGCGATGGAAATAGCTTGGCTATCTATTACTAATGTGTTCACTTTTCAAGGGGTCCCTCAAGAAATTATTAGCAATTGGGGGCCCCAGTTCACATCTGTCTTTTAGGAAGAGTTGTGTAAGACTCTGCAAATCTGTCCCTGTCATTCAACTGCCTATCATCCTGTTGGGATTTTTGCCCATATTCCCAGCCTGCTAGATTACCAGGAATCGCTAGGGGCTAATTCTCTAAGGCGAGGTGAATTGGAAATTGGTTGGCCCAAATTTTGGAGTAACTATGTTTGGGGGATTTTGGGATATTTGCCTGGTTGTATCCACCAGGGATCAATCCGGACAAATACTTAAGATCTCATTGGATGGAGTTGCCGATGAAATAGGGGCATCTGATAGTGATTAACTATCAGGTGTACCAATTAAATCAGTCAGTTTTCATCACTGACTGATTGGGAATGAGTAGCAAGTTGTGAGGCGTTTGATGCTGCCTGCAACTAACAAATTAATTAGTTGGTGCATGACCTGCATTAATGGGTAATAAGTCCCATTACCTAAGCAGGTCGCTAGCCAAATATGGTTGGTTTGCTTGGATTGAGAGGAAAACGTTAGGGACACATAGTCTGACTCTTTCCGTTTAGGTCTTGAGGATGTCCAATGATGGAATCCTAGCCAGGATGGGGAAGACCATTGCTGCTGAGACGAGGATGGGTGATTCAATGGCAACAGCTGCCATTTCATCAAAGAGGTGTCAACTGAGGGTTAGACGACCGAATCCCCACTATAAATTCTCTAGAATTCACTCATAATAAAAACAGTATTTACAAAAACAGATAATACAACAGTATTTGATCAATATAGTTTTCATCTAATATATAGTTTAAGTAGTAAACTATTATCAGCTTTCAATTGTTCTATTCTTCTCAAGGATATTATTGCTGTGTGCAATAATTGGGAGACTCTTAAGAAAAGATTGTAGATCTGAGCGGGGATCTAGAGAAGAAGGAGAAACAATTGGGGATTGCTGCTGACTGTGTGTTGGACCAAAGAGACTGTCACCAGGGAATCTCAGAGAATATTGGGTTGGACAGAATGAGGAAATAATCCTTATATCAAGACATCTCAAGTATTTCAAGCAGGAATACTGGCCGAGTTATTGGTCTGAGATATAAGAATTCCACTCAACTATGGATAATAGTCATCATAATATTATTAACTGTTAATATAATATACTATACAACGCAGATGAAGTGCACAAGAAACTGAACCTGTACAGTAGTAAGTTTATTAGGGTTGTTTGCCAATAATAACCTGAAACAGTAAATTTTTACAAGTTGGTGCTCACTACAGCGGTGTAGTTGAGTGAAGAATTTATAAGAATGTCATACAAAGATGAGTTATCCAAACTGTGGATGGAGTTAGCCACTGTGAATCAGAATTCCCTAAACTCAGCGGATCATTGGGAATTTGCAGCCTTGGAAGAATGAGTCGCCAAGATGGAGGAAGGGATCAATAATGTTGCAAGTTTCAGGAACAAGTTACTTTGGAAAGTAACTTCATTAAAGAAGAAAGAAGGGGACCTAGTTTGGGAGGTCTTATACCTGAAAATGGAGCGAGAAGCGGATTGCTTTCATTTGAGAAAATTCAGTGTGGATATAGAGCAACTGATCAAACATTTGGAAGAACTTAAAACTCACAAATGCGGTTGTGAGCTAGATACAGCAAGCAATGCTGAAGAAAGAAGTCCTCAATTGATAATTGGGAAGTTGAATACCCCAAGGAACATGCCACCCACTTTTGCTGCCATTTCAGATATGACTGCTCAAAATCACTCCTCAAGTGAGCCAAGTGGCTGAACCTAGAGAACTGGCTAGAGATAACTCAGAGGAATTTAAGGCAATGCCAAAATTGCCAACGTTCCATTGGGATAACACCCCAGCATTTTTCTGACTGTTTGATATGACCATGTTTGGCTACAGGGATCGTCACAAGGCGTGGATGGTCATGAATTGCCTAGACACTGACTGTCAAAACTTAATGTTACCTCACCTGGAGGGGGATAGCTGGTTGTATGCGGAGGCAAAGGCGGCCATCATGAAGGGATTCAGTAGTTTGACATGCATGTTGAAGTTCAAACAGGAGTTTATGGTAATCCAGTTCCATAAAGATGAGTCTCTAGCAAGCTTCATGGATCAGTTCTACCAGGAGTCACAGATCCTGGTTGGAGTAAAAATACTGGATGACTTCGATGCCAAAATCGCCTTACAAGCGGCCCTTCAGCCCTATCACGATTTGCATTGCATGATGTCTTCCATTTTCGTGATGGAAATAACTACCTCTCAAATGGTAGGTAATTTGAAGATTTTGGGAGCAACATTTGATGCCCCAAATAGAAGTTTTAAATCCAATCCGGTGCACAATATGAACCCATGAAGGGGAACAAAGGTGCTAAAGAGATGAACAACTGAACTGTGCCGAGGAAAAAACCTGAAGAATTCAGACGGTTGAATAAGAAGTAAAAGGTCTGCTACCAATGTGGTGGGAAAGGACATTTTGCCGTGCACTGTAAGAAGCCAAAGGATCAAATCAACGTGGTCCAGGCGAAAGAGTCAGCTGCCACCAAGGAATTTGGAAAAGGGCCCACGGCCTAGATGGGGAACAGTCTAGAGCTGCAGAGAAGCCTGTTCCTCCTGACATCATGACAAAGGAAATTGATATCTGTGATCTGTTTGTGGATGATGACTTACAGGATCAGCTGTATCAAGTGGTCAAATTTTGGATGTAAATGCAGTGACCAGATCTGGGGTGAAGGCAATTGACCCGAGATAATCAAGGAAGTTGCCCAGCCATACGCCCAACAACTGGCGAACAAGATTTAAACCGCTGAGAATCCTGAAGAATTGTCTGAAGTCTGATTAGATGAGGCCAATCTGTCGATTCCCCTCAGCATGATAAAGGAATCGTTTCCTGATTTATTGGCACAAACTATTCACACCCTTGATTCAGCTAATAACGCCGTTATACACTCAGTAAACACTATATTGCAATACTCCAAGTGTATATATATACATACAAGTGAA